>JAODXP020000010.1:11019561-11023668 GCA_027497455.2 Sardinella longiceps | reverse complement strand
TATTTTGCACACAGACAAACTCCAGAGGAATTGATTATTACTGTACATGGCAGAGGTATTAACGATAATACAATAACATAATAATGATAATAATAATCGTAATAATAATCATAATAATCATAATAATAACGGAAATATAAGAATAATAATCTCACCAAAGCCAGGATCACATAAAACAGCATAGTGGAGAGGTGCTGCCTGTAGACTGAATGTAACCTTGTGATTGATAATGAATGTTGCTAAAGAGGAACTGAAACATGAATTTTCAGTTACAATATCAAGTACTGTCTGATTGCATACGTAACCTCAAACAGTTCCTCTGTAAAGGGTCACTACTTTTTTGTTTGTTATATTGATTTGTTTTTTTTGTTTTTAACTCCCCTTGTTTTGTTTTTTTGTGAATTACAACATAGCCTACTACACCAACATCCTATATTATTTGTAAATCACCAATTCATATGGATTTATTTGCAAACTAAAGAATAAAAACTAGCAATGATAGAATTCGGCAGCATTATGTTTACAGACAAGGTAATAAGCACAGTAAGTGTCTCTGCACAGTTTCATAAGGTTAACATGAGATTTCCTTTAGTTTTATAGTCTACTGTAGCAGCTCGGCTACTTACAAATGCTGTTGCAGTGGGCAGCCTGCTGCTGTGGCTCCTATGGGAGGGGGGATGTATGGTAGACTACCTTGCTGAATGCCACCTGAGCCATGGATGTCTTATGGTCGTGATTAGGGCATCCCCCGGACTGTGGCCCTGACCCAGTAGGCCACACCTGCCTCAAAAGCACAAGCACAAGCACAAGTAGAACCATCCTTCTTTTTTGCCAATTTAGTAATAAAAGCATTGATCTCAAAGGAATACTTAGCTTCATTATTTTTAGAACAGTGGTTACAGTGGCATTGTCAGACCCAGCAGTTTTCCGGCCTGGAATAGTTCATCGTTAATTCAAGACTATCTAAAGTTGAAATCAGCTGATGCTCTGATGTTATGGGATAGGCCCCCTCAGAAACATACTCGAATATTCCGCTAGAGGGCGCGTGTTGTCCGTCATTCCCAGCTCTCCCTGCATTTATCCCACCCCTTGTGGAGTGGTATGCCAATGGACAACGCGCAAGCGCACAGGAGGTGTCTGAATGAAACGGAGACCATTTCCTTTTCACGGCCCTGTGCGAACTCAGACGGGAAAGCTCTGCGGAAACTGTGCTTTGATTGACTTTATTTATCCTGGTTAAACTGGATGTTGACTAGAACAGACATCGCCTGCGTTCACTGCAGCAGTATATCGTGAAGGTGCGGGGAGGGTATTTTGCCAAGAGGATATCTAATGGTGAGTTGCAGTCCAAACTGTTGTCTGTCCCTGTCCGTTTCCACTAGCCAGTGCTGCAATAATTTGCGACTGGCTTCCCACGAATTATTGAAAAGCATCTGTCAAAATAACACCTAGTGATGCTGTTTGACTGTGCATCAGCGGCATGTTGTCAGGTGATAAACAAAGGCATGGACTTGAAGCTATCGCTTATTTTTCCTCAATGGTTGTCTTTATACCTAGATAGTTTGCCAGTCAATTAGCCAGCTAGCCACCTCCGTCCCCAGCCGTAGCCACTCCGAGCGACTGTTGCCGCCAGGCTAAACCCATTGATGGGGAATCAGAACGGATGAGCTAGCGACAGAGACAGGGCTTGGGAAGGCTCGACGTGTATCATTGTCGATTGCTGTCAATTTTAAAACACAGGTATTTTCATCCAAAGCAAGTACACTGTCGCACAAAACGGGAAGTGGCGAGGCATATTGGTGTGGCGTGTGGAAACGCGTGTTTAAAATGCATTGTTGTCCGCTTCCTCACTGGCTATTGTGCAGCGCATGGCTTAACGTGAATCTATGGTAGGGTTACAGCAAGCACATTTACAATATTGCCAAGTCAGGTTAACGTTACGTGTCACTTCGACACTGCTGTGATATGTAACGTTAACGTTAGATCATATGCCATGATAACAATAACCTGTATGTTCGGCTGCCTGACATAGCCTAGATGATGTTTATGGTGTGTGCGTGTGCGTGTGCGTGCGTGTGTGTGGGGGGTTATTTGGCCTGAGAGTGTTGCGTTTATCCATACAATGCATTATCTTTATTAACCTGTTGTAATGATTTATTTGAAGGGCTTTGTTAATATTCAGAATATATTCCTGCCTGTGTTGAACACTGACAGAATAACTAGATGGTTCTAAGTTTTGGAAAATAATAACAAACACCCCATTGTACTGTAACTTTTTATTGCTATAGCAGGCCTATAGCGTTAGTCTAAGTAACTAAACTTTTTTTTTTGTCCATGCACTACTTAACCACTTTTATTGTGCCGTACATTTAGTTTGAAACAAGCAGAGATCATTTGCTAGGCTATTAAATGATATGCGTTAACCTTTGTGCCTAGTGGCCTGCTAATGCCGCTGCTTTGATAATTCTCTGCTTTTTACTTTGGCATCTATTTGCGTTGGAATGCATGCAGCTCTGTTTACTTTGACATGGCCGTTCTCTCTTATTGGGGTTTGAGCTGGACGCTATCAATGAGTTAGCGTTAGGAGCTGTGGACGCTGGGATTTATACACATAACGTTAGTCTTTTTTTTCCAGGCCAGGGTTCGCGATTAGGGGGAAACCCTTGCCAAAATGGGCTAGGTGTGCAGTGGGTGGAGAGGGTTGCCGAGGGGTGGGGGTGTGTGGGGTTGCCAGATTTGATCCTGGCATCCTTTATCCCCTCAGGAATGTGCATAACCAGACTGCAACATGTTTGCTCTCCGTATGGCGTGTCTGCTAAGAGTGGCCTCTCAGTGCCGTATGCCCAGGCTCCACCTGGCAGTGCCAACGGCCTGCAAATGGCCACCGCCAGATTACAGTCAGTCTCTGGGGCCTTAAACCAGCACATGCCTGGCTCTGTCTGGGACCCCCCTGGGTGGCCATAGGGTTACATTAGAGCATTGGGGGGGGGTTCTTAAACAGGGAACTGGGAACCCCCAGGGGTCCGCAGAGCCTTGCCTGTGGGGTCTATGTAAAAGAATGAAATATGTTCTGCTCTGTGAGAGGTCCCCGGTCCAGAAGAGTTTGAGAACTCCTGTGTTAAGCAATCTTGTGTCTGGTGTTGTTTTATAGAATTATTACAAATAGAAGGGAGTTTATCCTTGCTGCTCTTACTGTTGGGTGCTCCTCGTACAGGAGGAGGCAATGTTTTTAATCATAAAATGAAATTGAATTGAATGTTTTTCACAAGGTTTTGTCTCTCTCTCTCTCTCTCTCTCTCTCTCTCTCTCTCTCTCTCTCTCTCTCTCTCACTCACTCACTCACTCACTCACTCACTCACACCTTCTTAACATGTTCCTTGGGATCACCAGATTGACTAGTTGAGAGGATGATCTGGTGGAAATGTGTGAGCGCTGCTGGACTAATGGTCCCAGGTGGAACGAACACACACACACACACACACACACACACACACACACACCACACGCACATACACGTTCCTGGGGATCTTGATATTGACTAGTTGAGAGGATGATCCAGTTGCTGTACTAGTGGTCTCATGTGGGTCTCATCTTTAGTGAGCTTGGGGTATCAATTGCATAGAAAGATGCTGAGTATACAATGACACACACACACACACACACACACACACACACACACACAGATCTCCTTCAAACGGTCTCTTCTCAAGTTGCATTGTGATTTCAATTTCCCAGTCAAGGAACTGGGCCACACATACAGAAGCTCCACTTAACACTCTCAACCTTTGGTGAACAGCACAGGCAGCATCATTGCACCTTTTTAAGTGTGTGTGTGTGTGTGTGTGTGTGCGTGCGTGCGTGCGTGTGTGCGCGTGCGAGGGAGACTGTGTTTTATTCATGCCCTCCCATCCGGCTCTCAGAGACTGTAGTTGAGGATGCATGGCTCAGCTTTCCCCTGGATGCTGTCCACACACACACACACACACACACACACACACACACACACACACACACACACACAGTGTAGATGAGGATTCATTCCCTTGGATGCTGTCTGCAGTCGCACTCCCAGATTTCCCTCTTCCCTACTGCAGAGGGAAAGAGGTT
>JAODXP020000010.1:11009561-11014561 GCA_027497455.2 Sardinella longiceps | reverse complement strand
TCCCTTCCATGGAATTTCCAGAACTTTCTTTTACTGCTAATCCTCAGGAAACATTTAGACTGGACTTGTCCACCTGCAACGCCCTAGGTCCTAGGTTAGGTCCTGCACTCTGTAAGACCCTCTGTCTACAGATGTGTAGTGTGTGTGTTGACATGCTGTCATGTCATTATAATCAGGATTTAGAAAAATCTTTATTGCATTCATTATTATTTTCTCTTATTTATGTCTTTGTCTTTCCCATTCTGTTAAACTGACATACAGTAACTTCAGTCATATTTCATACAGTTGCATTTTTTTAGTTTGCAACTGACTCACCACATTTGTTCTAGAAAAGTAGCAAGTGACGTGTTGATATTCATTCAAGGTTTGCATACTGTATGAAGGTTTCTGGTCATTTATAGTCCTCTCTTGTGCTCCTGTTGATCTGTTCTAATCTAAATATGAATTAACTGCAGTGGCACAAGCCAAGCCCATGGTTTATCCTCTGCTGGTGTTGATGGTGTGTGTTATTCTGTTATGGTATTTCTTGTCAGCGCTTTGACGCGTTTGTTACAAATCTGGATTTTATTCTCCCAAAGCTGGCGCCGCTACAGAGCAGTAAAACACGGCAGAGAAGATGCGCTGTTTAATCGCCCCCCCAAAGCATTAAATCCGTCTGCCATGTTTAGATGTGTGTGGCTTTAGTGTGTGTGTGTGTGTGTGTGTGTAAGGGGAATAGAGAGCTGTGTGTGTGTGTGTGTGTGTGTGTGTGTGTGTGTGTGTGTGTGTGAATGGTCGGTGTGATTAAAAATGCATGGCCTAATCCATGGGAAATTTACGGTAGCCCTGCAGCTAATTAAAATGGCTCCCAGGTGAGATGGGGAGGGAGGGGCTGCTTTAAGCTTTTTCTTAGTGTGGATCACACACACACACACACACACACACACACCCTCCTGAAATGCAACATGGAGTGACCTCGAGTTCCATGTGTAGTATCAAATAAAACATGTGCAGAGATGGTTATACTGTATGAACACTGTGCAGCTTAGAAAGTGTGTGTGTTTGAACATTTGACATTTTGCACACCCTGATGACCGACTCCACCGACCACCACAACAACACTCTATCCCCTCACTGGCGGTGTGGTGTGGTGTGGGGAGCACCACAAATTACTACCTGGTCTGTGGGAAACACTGCATTCAGTTAAATGTTTCAGTAAAGCCGCTGGCTACATGTTCTTGTTGTGTTTCCCCATCACAATCATGTAGCCTAGCCCATGGGTTTTTAACAGAGGGGCCGTGGTGCTGGTCACTGGTTAAAATGTCTTTTCATGTGTAATTTTTCACTGCAATCTTTTTGTTTATAACAACCCCGCACCACCCCCTGATGGTGGGCCGTCGATGACTTCTTTGTCAGAATGGTGGTCCCTGAGACCGAACCAGTTGAAAACCCTGGCCTAGCCGATGTCTTGAGCAACACAAGCAGTGGAGACGGTGTGTGTGTGTGGAAATACTTATGTGATAAGAAGACGGTCTTGTGATAGACAGTGTTGCAGTTAATGTGATGTGCTCATATTTGGTATGGCCTTTCCCCCTCCACACACACACACAGACACACACACAAACACACACACAAACTGTACGCAAGCAAGCACAAACTGTACACAAGCAAGCACAAACGCAAACTCGCATGAGTAAGTGAATTAAATTAAGGCAAAGTTCAGCCAAATTAAATTTAGCTTACATCGGATAGGCGCCATAAGAGCGTCTTTAAATCAACACAGCCTGCATAGCAGCAAATATGGTAGTCTTGACCATAACACTATCTATTGGCCTATGTACTCAGGCATGGCAGCAAAGATGGTAGTCTTGACCATAACACTATCTATTGGCCTATGTACTCAGGCATGGCAGCAAAGATGGTAGTCTTGACCATAACACTATCTATTGGCCTATGTACTCAGGCATGGCAGCAAAGATGGTAGTCTTGACCATAACACTATCTATTGGCCTATGTACTCAGGCATGGCAGCAAAGATGGTAGGCTTAACCTTGGCAGGTATTGGTTGGTAAAAGTAGCTCCTCTTTTAAACTAGTTCTTTTAAGTTATAGTTATTTTAACACGTACAGTAGGCCTATGACCGATGGTTTCACTGAGGTGTGTGTGTGTGTCTGTGTGTCTGTGTGTCTGTCTGTCATGTTGAGACCTCGAAGAGGTGTGTCTGTGTGTCTGTCATGTTGATACCTCGAAGATGTGTGTGTGTGTGATGAGACCTCATGAGAGACTCATGTCTTTTTCCTACTCTGTTTGCTGTAGAGTCTTATTGACCCAACTTCTTATCACAGGCAAGGGCCTGGCCTCGCATTGCAGAACCGCAGTGGCTGCAGCTGCGCACATTTGCTGTGTGTGTGTGTGTGTGTGTGTGTGTGTGTGTGTGTGTGTCTTCTCTGAAGTTTCCACTGTCGCATGCAGAAATTGCAGACCATCTTGCAAAAATCCTTACCGTTTTTTTTTTTTTTTTTAACAGCATCTTAGTTGTTAGTCACTTTCAGAGGCCCATATATGACACACACACACACACACACACACACACACACACAGACTTACAGACTTACTCTTACACACACAGACCTCCTTGTTGCTCCATCCATAACGCATATTATTTAATTGACACACTTACCAAGACATTTACACGCACTCACTCACTCACTCACACACACACACACAGCCGACTGTGAACGCCAGACGCGGCAGCAGCAAAAGGTTACTCCATGAACACTGAGCTCAAAGCTCTTGTACAGACTGACTGTCTCTCTCACATACACGCTCACTTACACACACACATACACACGCACACACTTACACTCACATACACAGTCCTCTTCTTCTCCCTTATTTCCCAACTGAGGAGTGTGTATGTGTAACATGTTTTTCCCAGACGTGTCCTCTGTTCCCACGGTAACGCTCCTGTCTGGTCCCAGGGGCAAGTAGTCATCAAGCCTCTCGATGCGTATTAATTATGTTTAGATTTCTCAGTGTGGTAGCCCAGATTCCATCACCCATGGGGGGCACACTACACCACTGAGTGCTGGATTGATGTTTGTGTGTGTGTGTGTGTGTGTGTGTGTGTGTGTGTGTGTGTGTGTCGTATGAATGAGAAGCTTGAGAAGCAAAACAAACACACAGGATCTTTAGACGGGCCCGAGCGAGTGCTGGATCTCCCGACTGGGTTGTCCAGTCCGATTTCTTCATGTTTGATCAGAACACACACACATTTCTCAGACTTCAGGGAGTGTGTTTATTATAGTCATTGACACAAACACACAGTGATTGTATTTTAGATTCTTTGGATTCTGCTTCTCCGTTTTTTGTTCTGAAGAGTGTGTGTGTATGAGTATGTCAGAGCGGTTTTCACATTTGAAGAAATAGATGTAGTGTGTATCTGGATCTAAGTAGACAATATAGTAGCCAGCCTTGACTCTTAGACTGGTATGCTGTATCTACGATGTGCTGTAGAAATTTACGGTATAGTGTATAATCTACGCTATTCTGTATATTCTACGGTCTGCTGTATATTCTACAGGCACCCATGTGCCGTCAACTGGTTTAGCTGGTGGCCAGTGGCCGTAATCTCGAATTTAATCTGGGTGTTGTTGCCATGTCGGGGTCACTAGGCTGAGGCATGCTGACCTCACGGGCTTCAGGCATGTTGCCCTGGTGACAAGATCTTACCTGTAGGCATGGCGACAAGATCACACACCTGCCTGTTTACAGGATCAACAGTTGAGGGCTCAGGAGCAAGACATGAGACTGAAATATTTGTATGCATGTGTATGGAGTTTTGTGTGTACTGTGTTTAGACTGTAGTTTGTGTGTGTGTGTGTTCTTTTGTCAGTGTGGTTGGTGTGCTGTCATACCAATACAAGTGTATGGTGTTGGAGAGTGACAATTGTGTGTGTGTGTGTGTGTGTGTGTGTGTGTGTGTGTGTGTTGGGGGTGAATTATTTAGACTTGCTGTGGTGGTGTCACAGCCTGAGGGGCAGGGCTCAATAATTCATCCTTCCTCCTGGAGGGGTCTGGAGAGCAGTGCTGCCACTCACTGTGTGTGTGTGTGTGTGTGTGTGTGTGTGTGTGTGTGTGTGTGTGTGTGTGTGTGTGTGTGTGTGTGTGTGTGTGTGTGCACTGCCACTCACTGTGTGTGTGTGTGTGTGGGCACTGCCACTCACTCACTGCCTCTTTCTGTGGTTGTGCATTGTCACTCACCGCCTGTGTGTGTGTGTTGCCACTTACTGCCTCTCAGTGAGTGAAGTATTTACCATCTCCATACACTCCCCATGCACACTATTTTCCCCTCCAGACTGCAGGCTTCAGCATCTCCACATACCACCAGTCTATGCACACTACTCCACATGCATGCTACCTATACAGTCTATGCACACTACCTATAAAGTCTATGCATACTACGTATGCATTCTATGCACACTACATCACATGCATACTACGTATGCAGTCCATGCACACTACTCCACATGCATCCTACCTATACAGTCTATGCACACTACCTATAAAGTCTATGCATACTACCTATGCACTCTATGCACACTACCTCACATGTATCCTACCTATAGTCTATGGAACACTACTACGCATGCATCCTACCTATGCAGTCTATACACACTACTACCTCTCCCTGCCTCCCTGCCTGCCTGGCTGCTGTGGCCGCCGTGAGTAGAGAGGCCGTTGGTGGTCTGAGACGGAGGCTCTTTTCCTCCCTGCAGTCCCAGCAGGGGGGCAGCGTTCCTGGTCTTAAAAGATCATCCAATCCCATCCCATCCCAATCCATCCCAATCCCAGTCTGTAATCCCATTCCCTCATGTAGCTCTGGGAACAAGATGGGATGGGGCTGCTCATGCCTCTCTGCTCTGTGTGTGTGTGTGTGTGTGTGTGTGTGTGTGTGTGTGTGGTGGTGGGGTGGGGGGGAGTACAATCATGGGTACATCCCAGGCACATCCCATATTTTG
>JAODXP020000010.1:10999561-11002061 GCA_027497455.2 Sardinella longiceps | reverse complement strand
TCCCAATACTCATGTGGCCCTCAATAATAATAATAATAATAATAATAATAATAGTAATAATAATAATAATACATTTTATTTGTAATGCCCTTTACATCTCAGGAATCTCAGAGGGCTACAGTTTAAAAAAGAGCTTGACACCCTGCTCTACGGTTCCACATTTGCATTCCTCATGAGCCAAAAATAAATATTAACCTGCTGTACAGTAGCATCACTTATAGCACGGAGCACACACACACTCTCACACACTCATCTGATGTGGCATCTACACACACACACTCTCACACACTCATCTGATGTGGCATCTACACACACACTCACACACTCATCTGATGTGGCATCTACAGCACAGAGCAGAGCACACACACTCATCTCACGTGGCATCTACATCATTTGGTTTTTATTTATGGTGTCTATGGGCAGTAACAGCTTGATTGCCCCACCTTGATTGGACCTTACTTAGATACAACCAGGTGATGTCAATTTTTATGAGTGAAAGGAATTTGTTTTAAGAAGGCCAAATGCATTTTGAGTGTTTTAAAAACACCATTGATGGAACGCACGCACACACACACACACACACACACACACACACACACACAGACAGACATAACCTCACACACTTGTCTTGAGCCTTACTATTGATGGAAAAAATACACACACTCTCCACTGGAAATACATGTGATGAACTCCTACTCCCTGCGACAAGGGTGTGTTCTCAAACTCAAGTGGAGACACAGAAACACAGACTTGACTGTTGCATACACACAAAACTGTTCCACACACACACACACCATAACGTAGGCCCTTGCTAGCTGATGGTGAGATAGGGTTCATTCTTACTGGCCAATCTTAGTAGGCAAAGCATAAATGCATTCAACACACACACACACACACTAACAGAACCAGACAGTGTGCGCTGAACTGTGCCCCTAAAAGTGAGTGAAAACTTCACGGCAATCTGGATCGGTATCTTGTGCATGGATGCACACACACACACACACACTTGCATGCATGTGCACAACAGAGTTACAGCTTGCACTTTTACTCTAGGCACTGACACACACACACACACACACACACACACACACACACACACACACACACACACACACACACACACAAAATTCTTCTGCTCTGCCTCTCAGACATCAAATGAGCTGGAACGTGCACTGAACTTCAAAGCAGTGGAGGGCACACACATACACAAACACACATACACACACACACACATATATACACACACACACACACACACACACACACACACACACACACACACACACACACACACACACACACACACACACACAGAGACTCACTGTTTACCACCTACATGTATGCAGAAGTGCTTCGTCATAAACACAGATGTGACTTTGACACAGGCTGCCTTTCAACTAGAAGCCACGCGCCACATCAGAGTGGTGTGTGTGTGTGTGTGTGTGTGTGTGTGTGTGGTGTTTAAAATCTGTTGCCCATTTCCATAGCGAGCAGGTCACATTTCCATATCTGTTTTTGTTTATTTATTCCTGCTCATGTCTCTCTAGCACCCAAGCACTCCACACACACACACACACACACACACACACACACACACACACACTCTCTCTCTCTCAACACAAAGGCTGCGTCTGTGCAGCTGGAGAGCTGTTGACCCGGTCATTTTCCCCCAAACCTCAAACAGCTGTGCCTGCTGCCAACCATACACACACGCACGCACACACACACACACGTATACACACACACGTATGCACACTCACACAGACATACGTATACACACAGTTTCAAACACACACACGCACATATGCACAAGCACACTCACACAGACACACGTATACACACACACATATGCACACGCACACAGAGATGTATGCACCAGGCTTGCACACACACTCACACACGTTGTGTCGTCAAAACTGTTGGCCTGGAGTATCTCTCTATAATATGGCCACTTCTCTAACTCCAGTGCTGTTAGCGTTAGCGTAGCATGGTTAAGGACTCGGGCCAAAGGGTGCAGGGGTAGCAGCTGTTTAAGCTAAGCTGATTTCAGACCATGTCTAAAAGATGATGTGTGTGTGTGTGTGTGTGTGTGTGTGTGTGTGTGTGTGTGTGTGAGTACACTGGGATGGTGCTGACGTCACACAGAGAAAGGATATGATCAGTGGAGACTGGATGAACAGACACAAGGAAGTGCTACTACTGTTACTATTTATACCACACAAGTGTTATCTGTGTGTGTGTGTGTGTGTGTGTGTGTGTGTGTGTGTGTGTGTGTGTGTGTGTGTGTGTGTGTGTGTGTGTGTGTTCCTCTCTAAAATTATGTTGCCAGTGTGTCCGCTGTCACTGACACCTGGAGACCACTGTAAATGCATATGCACCACACACACAGGGAAGAGAGATTATACATGGTGTGTGTGTGTGTGTGTGTGTGTGTGTGTGTGTGTGTGTTACCTGTGGCCTCTACACCAGATGCTATGGTTTATTCTAATCTCACACTCAC
>JAODXP020000010.1:10989561-10997061 GCA_027497455.2 Sardinella longiceps | reverse complement strand
GCTCCAGTGTGTCTTGGTCCCAGCTGGCCTGTAGTGCTGGGTCTGTAGAGGCCAGAGGAGGGGGCGCGGTCTGGCTGGCAGCAGGAGGCGGGTGCTGAGTGCTGATTGGCCGAGGGAGCGGCTATATTTGTCTGTCTGTCCTCTCTGATGTTCTGCAGTCTGCAATTAGGCAGCTTCCTGTTTCTGCACCACTCAGCAGGAGCAGCAGCAGACACACATACACACACACACACACACACACACACACACACACACACACACACACACGCTTCGCCTAGGGCTCGGCCGCCTGGACTGCTCTGTACGTGTGTGTGTGTGTGTGTGTGTGTGTGTGTGTGTGTGTGTGTGGTGGATGAGGGGATGAGAGACACGAAGGCCCTTTTGTTGTATGTAGGGGAATAGAATAGAATGGCATAGAATAGAATAGAGTAGGATAGAAGGGAAGTTGTCTCGGGCTAAAGAACTACACAGTTGCAAGCAACAAAAACAAAATGAAACCGCAAGGAAAGAAACATTTAGACAACAAAATATTGGCTGATACACCAAGTCCTTGTCTTCAGTCTGACTGACAATGGCAACATTAACTGCATCCTTCACATTGATGCTGTAGCTTTGTCTGTCTGTCTGTCTGTCTGTCTGTCTGTCTGTCTGTGAGTGTGTGTGTGTGCATGCTGTCAACCATAATATCATGGAGACCAACATCTGACTTCATGCCCCCAGCAGTGATGGTGCTTAGTAAGACTGAAAAGCACCACACACACTTACACACCCCTGCCGCCGCCCCTGCCATCGGAAAATGTGCGTCAGCCACGGCCACTTCCTGTCTCTCTCCTGGTGCAGCGTCTCGCTTCCTGTTCTATGCAGTGATGGAGAACGCCAATGGAGAACACTCCCTCCTCCTCCTCCTCCACACACACACACACACACACACACACACACACACACACACACACACACACACACACACACTCCCTCCCTACTCCTGCTCCTCTCCCACAATGCTTTGGGGTGGCTTCAGCAGGATCCATTCCTCTCTCCATCCCTCTCTCCATCCCTCTCTTTCTCTCACTCCATTCATCCCTCATTTTACTTCACTGTGCGTGTGCGTGTCCTGAGTGTGTGTGTGTATGTGTGTGACCAGTGGAGCCAGGCTGTTCTGTGGAATTGTGTAGTCTAGAAATCTAGACGTTTGATTGGCTCAGCGAGTACTTCTACCAATCAGCTTTAGGGAACTGTGATATTCATTGGTGGTTGATGTCGAGGACCAATCAAAACGCTCCATGATGGCTGGGAGTTGTTGGGCTGGAGTAGTATTGTTTGAATCTGCTTATTCGTTGCTCTGATTGGTCATAGCCAGAGCCATGGTCGTAGTGCTGTCCTATCACGTGTAGAGGCAGTTTGAAAGACAATTTCTTGAACGACGGTCTAGCTTATTGCTAGATTATACATGTTATATGTTGATACTTTATATATGTTATAATCTGACTTGTCAAGCTTGTGTGTGTGTGTGTGTGTGTGTGTGTGTGTGTGTGTGTGTGTGTGTGTGTGTGCGTGACTTCTCTAATCCTTCTCTCTCCTTCTCTGCCCCAGCTCTGATGGTACCATTTCACCTGTGACGTCTGACTGAAGACACACTAGTCCACACCTCACCATGTCTGGGATCCAGGTAAGACACACACACACACACACACACACACACTAGTCTACACCCTCACCATGTCTGGGATCCAGGGAAGACACACACGGTCATCCATGCATACATACACGGACACACACACTTCCTCACTCTCATACTCCCTAACTGACACACACACTGACAAGTTTTCTCCTGTGCATGTGTGTGTATGTATGATGTCTCTATAATTAAGACATTTAAACCCCAACATCCAAGTGATCCACTTCATGAAACATTCTCTCTCACACTCTCACTCAGACACACACACACACACACACACACACACACACACACACACACACACACACACACACACACACACACACACACTTATAACATTGACATGCTTTCTCCTGAACACGTGTGTGTGTATGTATGATGTCTGTAGAATTAAGACATTTAAACATGAAACACACACACACACGCACACACACACACACACACACACACACACTCCCCATAATGGCTCAATCCCTGGCTGTATAGTGGAACAATGACTGCCACTGGTGCAGTACTGTGAAGCCAAGATTGGCCCCTTTGTTTTGCATATCCTTGCATGAATACACACACACACACACACACACACACACACACACACACACACACACACACACACACACACACACACACACACAGACACACACACACACACAGACACATGCGTGCTGAGGGGTGGGGGTGGTGCATGTTATGTAGTTTATATGGCCGTCTTGTTTCCTGAGGAAGTTTTCTTCATGCCTCAGTGCTGATGCACTAATCCAGCCTGGCACAGAACACACACACACACACACACACACACACACACACACACACACACACACACACACAGCGTCTACACTGAGCACACAGCACCGTAAATGTGTCTCACACACATACAGTATACACACACACTCATGCATGCACGCCTGCACATATACACACACATGTGTGTGTACACACACACACACACACACACACACACTCATACAGAAGCATGGTGAGATGGCCCGTTTGTTCTCTGCTACCTCCTTTCATGATGAAAGGGGATTAAACGGCTACATGGCACCAACCCATTTGTCTGCCTGTGTGCGGCTGTGATATAGATGTGCACTGACACTTTCTCTCTCTCTCTCTCTCTCTCTGTCTCTCTCTCCCTCTCTCACTCGCTTTTTTATCACTTTGTTTCTCATTCATTCACTCACACTCTCTCCCTGTCTTTCTCACTCACACTTATTCACTCTTTTTCTCTCACTCACACTCATTCACTTTCTCTTTTTCTCTCTCCATCTCTCTCTGTCACTCACTTTCTATCACTCTATTCACTCACGCTCTCTCTCTCTTTCTCTTGCTCACACTCATTCACTCTCTTTGAATTCACTCTGCTCTCTCTCTCTCTCTCTCTCTCTCTCTCTCTCTCTCTCTCTCTCTCTCTCTCTCTCTCTCTCTCTCTCTCTCTCTCTCTCTTCTAATTCTCTGTGTGTTTCTCAGGTCTGTTCCAAGTAACACCTGCTGCTGTTTGAAAGACTCAACAGCTGTCTTTGGGCAAAACATCAAAATATATCAAATATGAAACAGTCTAATTTTGCAACAGTCACTGAACCAAGGACAAGACGCACAGATGCGCACACTCAGACACACACACACACACACACACACACACACACACACAGCTATGCCCTTTCCTTTGATGACGGTCTGTTTGGAGCTGTTTGTTTACCAGCTGAGTTTCCTACAGGAGCCATTCCCCTTCATGACATTCCCTTCATGTGCACACAGACTCACAGACACACACACACATAGTGTCTGTGTGTGGGCACAGTGCCAGCTCCCTTTGAGACAAACGTGCTTGGCCACATTTTAATGCTTTCATTCTTTTTCTTCTTCTTCTGCTTATTCTCTGCATGCTCCCTGCCCTGCCCTGCCCAGCTCAGCAATCCTACTGGTGGACTACATTACCCATCAGCCCTCTCTCTTCTCTATCCCCACAGGCAGCCTGACCAGCAGTCCTACTGGTGGTATTAGTTGTGTAGTAGTAATATGGACTACATTGCCCATCAGCCCTCTCTCTCTCTCTATCCACCTGTCCCTGCCCAGCTCAGCAATCCTACTGATGGTATTAGTTGTGTAGGAACATGGACTACATTACCCATCAGCCCTCTCTCTCTCTCCACCTGCCCTGCCCAGCTCAGCAATCGTACTGATGGTATTAGTTGTGTAGTTATGTGGACTACATTACCCATCAGCTCTCTCTCCACTCTCTCCCCACAGGCAGCCTGGCCACCCGGCACAGAGTGTGTGGCCAAATATAACTTCCAGGGCACTACGGGTCAGGACCTGCCCTTCTTCAAGGGAGACGTGCTCACAATCATCGGGGTCACCAAGGTATGTGTGTGTGCGTGCGTGTGTGTATGTGCGCGTGCGTGCGTGTGTGTGGGTCCTGCCCTTCTTCAAGGGGGACATGCTCACAATTATTGGGGTCACCAAGGTATGTGTGTGTGCGTGCATGTGTGTATGTGCGTGTGCGTGCGTGTGTGTGGGTCCTGCCCTTCTTCAAGGGGGACATGCTCATAATCATTGGGGTCACCAAGGTGTGTGTGTGTGTGTGTGTGAGGGAGAGGGAGAGAGACAGAGAGATCTGCCCTCTTTCAAGGGAGACGTGCTCACAATCATCGGGGTCATCAACATAGGGAGCAGCTGATGAGAACAATGACACAGCATTTAGAGGTGTGTGTGTGTGTGTGTGGGACCTGGGAGTCGTGCTCTCAATCATTGGGGTCACCAAGGTAGGGAGGAACTGATGAGACAAATTACACAGCACAGATGTGTGTATGTGTGTTTGTGTGTGTGTGTGTATGTTGGAATTGCTCACCGCTTCCATGGGAGATAATATTGTTTGCAAATGTGAGGTAATATTGTTTACAAATGTAAGGTAATATTGTTTACGAATGTGAGGTAACATTGTTTACAAATATGAGAATATTGTTTGCAAATGTGAAGTAATATTGTTTACAAATGTGAGTTACATTAATGTAGTGGTGCAATGCAAACACACAAGAGCCCCCAGACAGGGGGCTCAAATGTTCAAATGTGAAAATGTGGATTTGATGCGTTGGGGGTGTCTTGGACTTTTGGACTGCTGTAGGGATAAGCTTTACCTCCAGTGTATAATGGAACAAAAATGATATCTGATTATATTTGATTAGCATTGTAATCAATGTATTTGGAATGCTACCCACATGATTTTCAACATTGTACTCTACTTTTAATGTTCTGATCACATGATGTGCGAACCAATTGATGAAGTTATTTATTTATTTATTTATTTGGTATTTTTTTATGCTTCCTGAGAGAAAAGTTGTTGTGGGTTGCTGACATGGCTATCTGTGTGTGTGTGTGTGTGTGTGTGTGTGTGTGTGTGTGTGTGTGTGTGTGTGTGTGTGTGTGTGTGTGTAGGACCCTAATTGGTACAAGGCAAAGAACCAGGTGGGTCGAGAAGGCACCATTCCTGCCAACTACGTCCAGAAGAGAGAGGGAGTCAAGTCAGGGGGCAAACTCAGTCTCATGCCGTGAGTACATGTCCTCTTCCTCACACACACACACACACTCAGCCTCATGCCGTGAGTACATGTCCTCTTCTTCACACACACTCAGCCTCATGCCATGAGTACATGTCATCTTCCTCACACACACACACACACACACACACACACACACACACACACACACACACACACACACACACACACACACAGCCTCATGCCATGAGTACGTCTTTTTCCTCACGGACGGACACACACACACTCAGCCTCATGCTGTGAGTACAGGTCTTTTTCCTCACAGACAGACGGATGGACCACACACACACACACACACACACACACACACACACACACACACACACACACACACACACACACACACACTCAGCGTCATGTCATGAGTACAGGTCTTCTTCCTCACAGATGGATGGCCAGATGTGTGCACGCCCATAAACACACCATAAGCTAGCAGTGGCAGTGCTCCAGGGGTGTTAGTGAAGTGTGTGTGTGTGTGTGTGTGTGTGTGTCTGTTTGTCTGTTTGTCTGTCTCAGTGTTTGTGCATATGGGGACTACTGTCAGTGACATTTCAGTCCCTCCAGGATTTTGCGATTTTTTTTTGCGATCAAAATGACTGATTTTGCGGCGTCATTTCCTTAAAATTTGCAAGGAATTTTGTGATTTTTTTCGCCTCTTTGTAAACCCCATCAAAGGTCTAAATAGGCTTAAATAGGCCTGGATAAGAAGAAAACTGACAGGCAGACAGACACATAAGCAGCCCATTTAAGTATAGGCTAGCTACCTAGGAATGCAAGTTAACTTGAAGCATGAATGAGTCTCCAAATGATTTTGTATACTTGCACTGCAACTGCACCTGCACACAATGTGTGCTCAACACGTATTTAACTGTATCTGTGCTGCTGTTTGCCACGCTATGTATGTGTGTTTGAGATGTGTCATTTTAGCCTTTCAGTTGCCTATTTGATAAATAGTATTCAACTGCTGACGAAGCAATTCCCCCTTGAGGGGTGTTGGGGGTTAAGACACTAGCCAGCGGGTTCATAGAAAATAGCACATATAGAAGAAAGAGCTAAACACAACGTTCACTAAATAGTCTAAGCTAAGTTAACAGTAGTATTAGCTCTTTAAGCTCGCTAGCATAACAAACCTGCGCTCACAAATCACGCTGAAATATCCTAACATTATCTGTATTTTGTCATCGTTGTTTGCCACTGGTGTTTTTGTCCACGTAAATGATAATTAATGGTGGATTTTCTTCTATGTTTGTGTGTGTGTGTGTGTCTCACACACAGGTTTAAGTATGTGTCTCTCACACTCGTTCTGTAAGGTGTGGTCAGTGAGTAGTCCATCAGGTTGGTGTCGGCATCTTTGAAGGGGAGAGATAGTGTGTGTGTGTGTGTGTGTGTGTATGTGTGGCCACCCCCTCACTGTCTTAGCACTTTGCATAATTCTGTCCTGTGCAGCACACACCTTTCTTTCTGTGTGTGTGTGTGTGTGTGTGTGTGTGTGTGTGTGTGTGTGTGTGTGTGAGTGAGAGAGCAAGGGAGAGCCATTATGAAGGCAAATTATCATCGTCAAACAAAGCCAACCTCAACACACCAGCAATATTGAACCTTAATCTAATAGTAAATATATATGAACACATAGGGTGTTGGACTAAAAGAACACACACACACACACACACACACACACACACACACACACACACACACACACACACACACACACACACACACACACACACACACACAGTTAGACAAACCCTAATGCCACCTCTGATCACATGGAATATTCCTCACCTGAAAATCTCTGGATAGTGGTGGTGATGGCATGTGTGTGTTTTAGGAGGTGCTTGTGTGTGTGCGTGTGTGTTTGAGGAGGTGCTTGTAGTTCAGTGGGCGTGGGTGTGTATCTGTGTTTGTTGCAGGAGGTGGTTTATCATAGTGTGTGTGTGTGTGTGTGTGTGTGTGTGTGTGTGTGTGTGTGTGTGTGTGTGTGTGTGTGTGTGTGAGCCCCATATCAGAGTAGAACATGGAGGTCTTTGTAAGAATATGTAGCTCTTTGTTTGCATGCATCCGTAGGTTCACAAGCCAAATCAGACACGTTGCTCAGGGGTAGACTGGAGAATGTTTTGAAGGAAGTCACCTAGAGTGTGTGTGTGTGTGTGTGTGTGTGTGTGTGTGTGTGTGTGTGTGTGTGTGTGTGTGTGTGTGTGTGTGTGTGTGTGTGTGTGTGTGTGTGATGCAGTAGCCGGCTTCCTGCTGTGTGCAGTGCTATTGTGTAATGTG
>JAODXP020000010.1:10974561-10979561 GCA_027497455.2 Sardinella longiceps | reverse complement strand
ACACACACACACACACTTATATACACATGGCTAATGGCCATTTAGTAGTCCAAGTGTAATAAATAATGGTAATCATAAATATTTTCTGGGTTTTATTTGCCTTCCCCTCCCTGAGAGACTTGAGAGGATAGAAGTATAGGCGTATTAGAATTCGGAATAAGGAGATAAGGTTTGAGATTTGGCAGTTTTGGAAAGGAAGAGGTAATCCTATCTTTCCTTAGCCTGACAAGAATATGTATAGTCTGGCCACGAGTGATAGACCCTTGGGTAAGACGGTTAAAACTAGCTAACAAGCCGATTCAAACAACGCTAAGCCTGCCCAATGATTCCGTGTCCAGTTAGAACGTTGTGATAGGCTAAACACTTTGATGTCTGAATACAACCTAGAGCGTTGTGTTTGGATGTAAACAGTTTGTTTGGATTTAAACAGTTTAAAGCTGATAGGTCTTTGTTGGTCACATGGTTGTGTAGTATATTACAAGGAAAATATCACTTTTGGCTTACTACACTGTATACTATGGTGGGTGTAGCATCCAGTACGCAGTATACTGAAGCAGTATGCAGTATATAGCACGTAGTATGACTTTCCGAACGCAGCTATTGTGATGTAGCCTATGCAATCTTGGTCTATCCCTGTAGAGACGTTAACCTAGAGTAGTAGTCTGTGAGGACTCTGATCTTAGTGCCTAGGGAAGGCATTGTGATGTAGCCTGTGCAATCAGCAACAGAATGGGGCATGTAAAAACGAAACCAAATGTATTGTGATGCAGCTTATGTAATCTAGTTTTAGTGCTTAGATAGGACTTTGTTAACTCAGTTAATCTCAGAGGAGACCTTCATTTAGATTAATGTCCAAACGTTCAATACTGCATGCACTGTGTGTGTGTGTGTGTGTGTGTGTGTGTGTGTGTGTGTGTGTGTGTGTGTGTGTGTGTGTGTGTGTGGGCGATGCTTGTTGTCCATCAAGGATATGATGGGAAGTGATTGCATGCATTGTCTGCTACTCTAGGTCGTTGACCTTTCCTGTGAATAAGCCTCTGTGTCCGTGTCCGATTCCACTGATCCAATCTTCCCAGCACCATTCCACTCCATTTGCTCACATTCTTACTTGCAGCTGGAATTCTGGGACATTCTGTGTGTGTGTGTGTGTGTGTGTGTGTGTGTGTGTGTGTGTGTGTGTGTGTGTGTGTGTGTGTGTGTGTGTGTGTCTACGGCACATTACAACAGTGTACTGGGTCCACATGAGAATAGTGGCTTTTACAGTGTAATTCCATACCAGTCTGAGGAGATGAACTTGTATTAAAAGCCACGTGTTTCAAATGGATCCCATGGATCTCCCCTGTGTGTGTGTGTGTGTGTGTGTGCGTGTTTACTGATGGAGTGACGGTGTGTTTTGTGTCTGTTCCCTCAGCGGTTTTCCACCAAGTCAGACGTGTGGAGCTTCGGTATCCTGCTGTGGGAGATCTACTCCTTTGGCCGAGTGCCTTACCCCAGAATTGTAAGTATCACTACACACACACACACACACACACATGCCTGCACACACACACTGTGGGAGATCTACTCCTTTGGCCGAGTGCCTTACCCCAGAATCATAACCAGTGTTTGTACACACACACACACACACACACACACACACACACACACACACACACACTTCAGGGTTGGTTTGTGTTTTGTGAGTAGATATGTGTGTCTGTGTGCGGGATGCATTTCTCTGATGCCCACTAGAGGGCAGTCTAGTCATTGTGGAATTATGGGAGGAAGATGAGGCTCGGGTAACGAGTGAGATTACCTTCATGGTCTCTCTCCCTCCTCCTTTTCTCTCCCTCTACCCCAACATCCCTCCTTTTATCTCCCTCTACTCCGACATCCCTCCTTTTCTCGCTCTCTCTTCTCAATCATCTACCCAGTCATCCCTCTTTTACCAATCATCCCTTTTACCTCCATCTCCATCCTTTAACTGCTGCTCATCTCCCCTTGAATTCCTCCGTCTTTTCCTCTCTTGCTCGCTCTCCTTCTCTCACTCGTTTCCTCCATCACCCCACCCCTCAAACTCATCCATCCTCTCTCTCTCTCTCTCTCTCTCTCTCTCTCTCTCTCTCCCTCCCTCCCCCTCTTATGCAGTATTGCCAAAGCATTGCAGAGTAACAATATTGTAGCAAGTGTTAACAATAACAATACCATACATCACACATCTCTCCCTCTCTTTGTGTGTGTGTGTGTGTGTGTGTGTGTGTGTGTGTGTGTAGCCTCTGAAGGAGGTGGTGCCGCGTGTGGAGAAGGGCTATAAGATGGAGTGTCCAGACGGCTGTCCACAGGTGGTGTACGAGGTGATGAAGCAGTGTTGGACCCTGGACCCTGTGGTCAGGCCCTCCTTCCGCATGCTCCGCGACAAGCTGCAGCACATCAAGGCCAAGGAGCTCTACCTGTGAGCCAGCTCGAGAGAGAGAGAGCGAAGGATGGAGAGAAAGAGAGAGAGAGAGGGAGCACTGAACGTAGAGAGAGAGAGGAGAAGACAGCTGGGAGGAGAGCGGAGCTGGGACTTGCCTTCCTCAGTCGCTCAAAAGCATGGACCACAACCTGAAACCCGCACTCATGAGTTTATTGTTTCCTTTTTTTTTTTTCTTTGGTTATCTATTTTTGTTTGTTTATTTGTTTGTAATGTAAAATCTTTTTGTTTCTTTGTTTTCTTTTATGAAAATGTGTCTTTATTCTGGACGGTCTTGCTCTCCTCCATAATGAGAAAAGAACACCCTACTCCCTGTTCCCTGTGTGTGTGTGTGTGTGTGTGTGTGTGTGTGTATGTGTGTTCAAGCAAGTGTGTTTGCCTGGCTTGCACCAGACGGCCCTCTCCATGTTTATCTTATTTCTTTCCCCTCTCCCTATACCTCTCTGTCTCTCCCTCTGTCTCTCTCTCTCTCTCTCCTCTCTCTCTATCACTCTATCTTTCTCACTCTCTATCATTCTCTCTCTCTCCTGCTTGTCTCAGTGTTGCTATGGCAGTGATGGGAGTGAGGCTGGCCTTTTTCCCACACACCTGTCAGGTGCCTCATTCCTCTCATCCCCCTTTCTTTCCCTTTCTCCTCTCCTCTCATCCCCATTCCTTTCTTTCCCTTTCTTCTGTCCTCTCCTCTCCTCTCCTCTCCTCACCCAAACTAGCACCCCCCCCCCCCTCCAAATTCTTTGTTGTGTGGCGCTGGTACCAGCTGCATGCTTCCACTTCATCCTCTGTGTGTGTGTGTGTGTGTGTGTGTGTGTGTGTGTGTGTGTGTGTGTGTGTGTGTGCACGCAAGAGTGTGTGATCAGGGGAGGGCTTCACTCTGTGCCAAAGTGCCTCCAGATTACAGAGCTCCAGCCTCCATCTCCCTGACCTTTCACCTTTTGACCTTTCATCCCGGACCCCCCGCCCCCCTTCCTCCATGTCACACAGTTGACTGTTCTGTGTTTGTTTTTTTATTTTTATTCTTATTTTTTATTAATCTGTTTGTTCGTTGGATTGCTTTTATCTTTTTTACTCTTCTTATTGATTGTCTTATTTGTTTGTTTTTGTTTTCTGTTTTGCTTTGTGCCGTTTACTCACCTGGTTGGTACTGTGCCTGTCATGTGTGTCTGACTGCAGACCGAAGATTGACCTTTACACACACACACACGCTCTCACACACACACACACACACACACACACACACACACACACAGAGTGTAAAAATACTTTTACATTTACACTAATGTTTAACTCAACAGTTTATTGATTTGTACAATATTAATACATGGTAGTCTAAGTAGGGACATTGAATGGCTTGTAAACACACACACACTCATACATACACACACACACACACACACACACACACACACACACACACACACACACACACACACACACACACACACAAACAAACACACACACACAGTCCCATCTCTGTCAGTTTGTCTCCATGACGACATGGCGCACAGTACCCATTCAGAGGGTGGGGAAGCAGACCAGTGGAACGGTTAAAAAGAACTTCATCTGTGCGTGGGGTTGTTTTATATTAAAATATATTTAAAGGATTCAAAAATAAAAACAAAAAGGAGTGAAAGAAAGTAAGGCGACAAAAGAAAGCAACTGCACTGAGAAACGACTCAAGATCTTATCCTGAGGTGGAGGAACAGGAAAAATGTTTGCGTGTGTGTGCGTGTTTGTGTGTGTGTGCGTGCGCGTGCGTGTGTGTGTGCGTGTGTGTGTGAGTGAAACCCTCGCCAGGCAAGAGCTGCATGCTGGCTGTGTGAGGCCTTGGTTTGAAACTGTCAGTGCTTTCTGTGTCTCATCCGTTTATTATGCTGCCATGGTTACCAATAAATCATTCCATCTGATCCTGCCTGACGCCTGCCACCACTCCGCTGGGATGGAGGGATGGAGGGATGGGGAGGGGGGGAGGGAGGGACATGATTGGGAAAAGATGGATGGATGGAAGGATGGATGAGATGAAATCATTGAGAATGGAGGTGTGTAGGGACTATGTTCTGGGATTTATACAGTAGCCTTTCCCAGTGTCATTTTTAAACCTGTAATAGATGACATGCAGCTGGTAGGCTATTCTTACACTGTGCGTGCGTGTGTGTGTGTGTGTGCCCGCGCTTATGTAGCGATTCTACATAATAATGGGTTTTAACAGCTATGGTTTTCACCGGTCTCCCCAAGTTGTCATATTAATATAAACATAAATTGAAAATCATCAAATCCAGTACACTGAACATTAGTACTCATATCCTTGACTAATATCATGTTTGCACAGAAATCATAAAATCAGTAGGTTTGCTGAACATTTAGTATCCCTGTCTAATATTGTGCATGGTGCATAAATCATTGAGCAGCAGTATACGCTGTAGGTACACTGAACACCAGTACCCATATGCCTCACTAATATTGCTGTGCGCTCATAAAGAGTTATTCAATCAATAGTATTATTTGTTATTTCCTGCAATGTGCAAAGTAGCAGCACAACACACACAAACAC
>JAODXP020000010.1:10954561-10957061 GCA_027497455.2 Sardinella longiceps | reverse complement strand
ATCTCCGACAACAGGAATAATCTGACCTCTGTGAGTGTGTAATCTCAGATGTTTGGTAAATATAGCCAAAACTCCTGACCACTTTTTCTATGTGATGTTTATTCTATTGGCTTGAGCCACAGAATCCTTCTTCCTCATTCTTCCCCCCAGAACAGAAGGAGAGATGGCCAATGGCCACGGGCCTCCAATACAGCAAGGAAACGACTGGGGTGAGACCTGCCTCTGGACACTCAGAGGAGCTGTCCAATGTCCTACAGAATACCCCTCCATACACACACACACACACACACACACACACACACACACACACACAGAGAGAGAGAGAGAGAGAGAGAGAGAGAGAGAGAGAGAGAGAGAGAGAGAGAGAGAGATGCAGACACAGGAAACAACTCATCAGGAAAAACTCCTAGGATGGACTACTGATGTTAGAGAGAAAGGGGAGGAAGATGAGGAGGAGAAGGAGGAAGAGGAAGACAATGCAGGGATGTGGTACATAGTAGCTCTAAAGAGGAAGAGGAGGAGGAAGAGGATGAGAAAAAATGCAGGCAATGTGATGCGTAGTAGCTCTAGAGAGGAAGAGGAGGAGGAGGAAGAGGAGGAGGATGTAGTGACTCTAGTTCATGACTCAAGCCAACGTCACAGAGGCTATTCCACATGACTGCACCGCACTGTGCAGCCTCACGCCCGCTCAAGGATGTGTGTGTGTGTGTGTGTGTGTGTGTGTGTGTGTGGCACGTGCACGTGTGTGTAGAGCTTAATTCCCCAGACTCGGGTGTTGTGTGACTGTGATGACTGAGGAGGTTTATATAAGCCAGAGAGGGAATGTTTGTGTGTGTGTGTGTGTGTGTGTGTGTGTGTGTGTGTGTGTGTGTGTGTGTGTGTGTGTTAGGGGGTTAGTTTGCTCTGAGAGATGCAGAGGACAAAAATGTAACCTTAAGCCCAGGGCAAGGCCAGATGCCTGGCTCTTCAAGCAGTGTGTGTGTGTGTGTGTGTGTGTGATGTCATCTAAAACAAGCTCATATTAGCTGTAAAGCTCAGAAACAAATTTCACAGCATGTTGCTTAATTATTCTAATCATGTTGCATGTAAAAAAAAAAATTTACCTGCAACAGAGTCCCTCTCCTGACTGTCTATCAACTCCTTTGTCCAATCATCACATCGACCCTGTTCACCCAGCCAACCCCAATCCCGCCCACTATCCTTGTTTCACCCTTCTGTATTCTATGCCCTCTCTCTCTCTCTCTCTCTCTCTCTCTCTCTCTCTCTCTCTCTCTCTCTCTCTCTCTCTCTCCACTCCTCCCTCCTTCTCACTGATTGTCTGTAAGAAGTGGCTTGAAAAGGAAATTTTCCGGCTATCGTGTCCCATTTAGACCCAGCCAGCACTAAGCTATTGTGCTGTGTGTTTCTCGCGGGCCTTTCTCCTCTCCTCTCCTCTCCTCTCCTCTCCTCTCCTCTCTCTGCCCCACCACGCCCCCCGTCCTTCCTTTCCTCTCCTTTCTTCCCTACTCTCCTCTCCTCTCTTCTCCCCTCTCCTTTCCTCCCCTCTTCTCTCCTTTCTTCTCTCTGCCTCCTCTCCTCTCCTCTTCTCTCTCTTCCCTCCCCTCTTCTCCTTTCCCCGTGTCAGGGCATGACGCAGGAGGAAGGGGGGATGAGGCCCGAGAACCAAGGAGCAAGAGGAGGAGAAGGAGGAGAAGGAGGGGAGGAGGAAGAGGAGAGGAGGAGGGAAAAAGCGGGAAAGGGGAAGAGAAAGTGAAGAGGAGGACAATGACACAGAGTGGTGACAGAGCGGTGAGAGAGAGAAAATGGAGACTGTGTGCAAAAATGAAAGGAAAGAACAGGAAGGAATGAGAGAGAGAGAGAGAGAGAGAGAGAGAGAGAGAGAGAGAGAGAGAGAGAGAGAGAGAGAGAGAGAGATCACAAAGAGAGAGAATGTGCAACAAGGACAGCCAGACAGAGGAGAAGGGAGAGAGAGAGAGAGAGAGAGAGAGAGAGAGAGAGAGAAGCTGAGATGGGAAGTTTTTGTGTAATAGTCAGCCAGACCACGAGAGAGTGAGGGAGAGAAGCGGAGAAGGAGAGAGAGAAGCTGTCAAAAGGAGAGAGAAAAGGAGAGAGTGATAGAGAGAGATGAAAGGAGAAAGAGAGAAGAATAGAAAAAGAGAGAGGTTACAATCACCTGAGGCTGGTATGGACCAGGCGTGTGTTGAGTTTGGTTATGTAACACACCTTATGCTCACATACAACATGATGAACAGTCAGTCACACACACACACACACACACACACACACACACACACACACACACACACACAGGTAATTACAGTATGAGACCTAATAGTCTAATATAGACATAGACTGCTCATGTTCCTACGTTGAGATCTCATCCAGAGCCCAGTTACAGTAGGATAGCGAGGGAAGCAGATTGGGTGGGTCTGGGCACGCATGCTGTATGGGCACGTCTGGTATCTCTGGCATGGGTCTTCATCGCTGTCCACAGCTTGCC
>JAODXP020000010.1:10929561-10949561 GCA_027497455.2 Sardinella longiceps | reverse complement strand
TGATAATTCAGGTTGGCAACGAGTTTCGTACAGTGACCTCATTCTTATAATAATCATTCTAGGTTGTGGTACCGAATGTGAGTTGGTTGGAGGAAAATTACTAGTTGGAGAGCTGTACTGCCACAGTCTCCCCGTGCGCCGAGCGCCTTTTCGCGCCACAGTGCAATCCATAGCTCGCGCTGGCTTGCTCGCACGCACAGCTGCTTCCCCTGCTCGAGGAGATTGCGCTCGCGTCTGTGGCATGACATTGCGCTCCATTTCTCTCGTTTCTTGGATTTCTCTTTCTAATTATGGAACAGGAAATCATTTTGCCTCGGAAAATCCTGCCGTGTTCATTAGCAAAGCGCAGGTGCAGCAAGGTGTAACCATGATGATAATGAGTGCCTTGGAACGGCTATAATTTACACGAAAGAGTCTGAGGAGTTGGTTCCGATGGTTTTACAGATATACATAGCATTCATGCAATATATCCCTACGTTGCCTCCCACGAATTCAGGATTATTGAAGTAAAAGAAAACTGATGTAGGCTACGCTTACGTACCCCGCTTTTGTGAGCGCTCTCCAATGAGTGATTTTACTCTAGAATTGTGGTGACTATTTTACTTATACATGTTACGCGCGTATTTTTCAACTCAGCTACTGCATGTTTTATTCAGAGATGAAAATTAAATAATTGTAGAAATGTAATGGGATTTGAAAGTATAAATAATAGGCCTATGTAAATTATTATTTATTTCCTGTAGTTTCTGATTAATCTCGGATTAAGAAGGTGCCAGGTAGAGCAGGGCCATTTGCAGTGTAGAGAGACTGACTATCTACGGACCCTAAACAGAGATGGGTCCGCTTGGCTCGGATGACCTTACATTCTTTTGCACTGCGTGTACCCTGGTTTGGATGGGTCCGCATGATCTGCCCGTCTGCTCTCACAGTGTAGGCTAGGCTATACAGTAATAGGCCTATATAACAGGATGTGACTAAAGTAACCTTCACACGTTCCCAGATGGACATGTAGCCTTTTCACATGTCTATAAGTGGTTGTGGCAGTGAAGTTAAACACTTCAATGCCAATTTGAGCAGATTTATTCTGTTCCATATATTCAGTCAGTGTTGACATGTGTGGATGACAAAAGTAGAGGTATCTGCCACATCCTTCACAGCAAGTACTGATATGCTGATATTTCAGCCGTAATCGCTTTGTCGTGATGTATGGCATGACCACATGTTTGACATTTCCAAGCACAGTTAGCACTTCAGCGAGAGTGGTATAACCCGAGGTGGAGTTCTCACATTCCCCCAGCACAAGCAAAACCTCTTCGACCCTCTCGAGAACAAGTTCTTTGTGCGCCATGGCAACATGTCTTAACGCCGAATCAGCACCTCTCATCTTATTAACGACTCCGGATGTCACGAGCTGACACGCCATCAGTGCACCAAAGTGATGCGACATGACTGGCTGACAACAGGTTCTTCCCCGTGTGCAACATCACCCCCGGCCTTGCTTACGCAACACCAAGAGGTCGCATTCCGCACAAGCAATTAATCTGTAGAATTTGTCCATTTAAAGAGTAGATAAATGCCTATTAAAGGTCTCACCACAATCTGCAACACGTTTATTTAATGTTTTTTTTTAATGGAAAATAACTTGACTGTCTCTCAAACCACTAGGCCTCAGCTTCTGTAACTTGTCGCCCAACGCATGTCGACCCCTACCGGAGGCATCAAGAACTACTGATCGCAGCCACGTCGTCTAATTACAATTCTGTCATCTTCCTCAGATATTTACTGAGTATTTATAGAAACTCGACAGAAGGCCACAAGTACACATTCCCAAACTGCGAATTGGGGCTGATTAAGCCATCGTGTTGCCCTTTTTGAAAACAGCATCTGACCTGCAAATCCTCACTGGCCAGTGAATAGGCAGACTAGGCTGTAAAATATGTAAATTCTACCAATGAATCACTGGTTCTTTAGAGTGCTGTAGCATACATGATAACAAGAGTATATTTGAGGAGAACAGCGAGGGAGGGGGAAAGGGAGTTGAGTGAATGTGTGTGTGTGTGTGTGTGTGTGTGTGTGTGTGTGTGTGTGTGTGTGTGTGTGGGGGGGGGTGGGTGTTGCCCTCTGCCCTTTGCTGCAGTAATCCATGAGCATCACCAAGCCAGTCACTCTGAGTCAGTCATTCTGTGTGTGAGTGAGTGTTGCTATGTGCCCCTCCCTCCTCCACACACACACACACACACACACACACTCGCACGCACGTGCACACACACACACACACACACACACACACTCGCAGACACACACACACACACACACACACATACTCGCACACACATGCATACTTACACACACACACACACATACACACATGCATACTCACACCCCAAAGGAGGGACATCTCTTTACAGGGAGCAGTGGACCGGCAGCTAACCACATCTGAGGCTCAGCAGACAGAAAATACCCCCCTCTCCCCTCCTCTCTCTCTATCTATCTCTATCTTTCCTTTTTTATAAACAAACAAAACACTCTCTCTCTCTCTGTCTCTCTCTCTCTCTCTCTCTCTCTCTCTCTGTCTGTCTAGTACACACATACACAAACAAACAAATAAATGCATACGCTTCCTGTTGGCCTGGCCTGCAGAGATCCCCTTCCTTGTTATGCCTGCTGATTCAACATCAAGTGTGTGTGTGTGTGTGTGTGTGTGTGTGTGTGTGTGTGTGTTTATTGGATGTGGGGTGTGTGCGTATCTGTGAGTGTGTGTGTGTGTGTGTTTATGGGGTGTGTTTGGGCAGCTGTGGGGTGTGGGCATTGCTCGCACGTGGGCATTGCTGCTGTATCTTATGTAGATCTTGTGTGTGTGCATGGGCTGTGGGGTGTGAGAGCTCACACATGGGCATTGCTGCTGTATCTTATGTAGGTCGGGCCATTCTCCAGTTGGCTCTGGACTGCTGGAGGAGCACAAAGACTGCTGCTCTTGGGCTTCTGCTATGGGGTCATTCAGAGGGCATTTAGAGGTCATATAGAGGTCATTTAGAGGTCAAAGGGCAAAATTGTTACATTGCTTTGGCAGATTGTGAAGAAACGCCACACATTTGCTCACAGGCTTTCCTGCAATTCCAATTTCAAATCAGCTTTTTGGTCATGAGCATGCATGCATAGCATAGTACACAGCATACATAGCATACATAGCATAGTACACAGCCTAGCAGACAGATTCCAGATCAGCAGTGGCAATGTTTTATGCTTTTCCGCAATTTTATCTATTCTGTATATTTTATTCTATAATCATTTTTTTCATGATTTTAATCCTTTTATTCTTGCCATGTTTTTTTTTACCTACATTCTGTACACTTAAAATTTTAATTATTTTATGTGTTTAGTTGTGCCATTTACTGTACTTTGCTTTTATGATTGTACAGCACATTGAAATTCCTTTGAGTATGAAATGCGCTATATAAATAAACTTGCCTTGCATTGCCTTTAGGCAAGGGGAGGAGGATTATTGTGCTGAAATAGGCAATTCTAATAGCGAGTTGTCCTGAGTGCCGTGCTCCAGTGTAGATCTACTGTAGCTCCAGCAGAGTGGAGGGGCACTGGGTGTGCAAGTAGGCGCTAAAGACGAGTGACTGCTTAAGTAGCGTGTCATTCCTGAGCAAGACATGCCTAATTCCACTCATACGGAGGCGGTGAAGCCGGCACTTTAGATATGGAGGTGGACAAATCAGTTAGGGATGTCTTTTCAGCTTAGGTAATTATGACACGCTTCCAATTCCTTCTGTATGTGTGAGTCTGTCTGTGTGTGTGTGTGTGTGTGTGTGTGTGTGTGTGTGTGTGTGTGTGTGTGGGTGTGTGTGCGCACTATCACTGAAGTCTCTCTGGATTTATTCATTTCCCAGGGAAGAACGAGAGGCCGAATTTGCACAAAAGAAGGCGGAGCGAGCAACAGTCCGATCTCACTTCCGGGATAAGTACAGACTCCCAAAGGTGCCAATACCCTATTGTATATCATTAGTATACTATTACCCTACTCTATTGTATATCAATATTACACTAATACTATTATTGTTACTATTTATCCTTATTACACTAATATTATTACTATTGTTTATCATTATTACACTAATACTAATATTATTGCTACTATTGTTTATCATTATTACACTGCTACTGTTACTATTGTTTCACAATATTACACTAATACGATTTACCAGTATATTACAGTAATACTACCGGTATTACTATTATTGTTTATCATTATTACACTAACACTATTGTATAACATTATTACACTAATACTATTACCTTACTCTATCGTATGTCATTAATACACTAATACTATTACTGTTACTATTGTTTATCATTATTACAGCAATACTATCACCCTACTCTCAACAAAGGTTGCTGAGAAGTAGTGGCAAAGAAACTAAATTTTTATGATTTTGTCCATTTTTTGATGCAATGTTTTTTTCTCATGACCATACTGTAACTACCTCTGTTTCATCTGCCTCTTGTCTTTTGTCCTTTTATACTCTCTCTCTCTCTCTCTCTCTTTCTCCCTTCTTCCTCTAACATCTCCCCCGTACAATCTCTCCATCCCTCTCTGCTCCGTCCATCTCTCTCTCTCCCTCTCTCCCTTCCGTCTCTGGTCTCTGGCCCTCTCCTCCGTCAGAATGAGCTGGATGCAGAACAGATCCAGGCGGCGCGGGATGATGTGGATCTGCCGGAGGAGCTGGCCAAGATGATCGCCGAGGACAACCAGGAGGAGAAGGAGAAGTCGTCCGTCCTCGGTCAGCTGTCCAACATACAGAACGTCGATATGGATCACCTCAAGAACAAGGCCCAGGCCACTCTGGAAGACCTCAAGAACAACGCCGAGAAGTGTTCTCTCATGTGAACACTCTTTCCTTCCCTCTGCCAATCTCTCTCTGTCTCTCTCACTCGTTCTCTCTCTCTCTCTCTCTCTCTCTCACTCGTTCTCTTGATCTCTTTCCTTCTGACTGCCATACTCCTGCAATAACTAGACTCTCTCTCTGCCTTTCTCTCTCTCTCTCTCTTGCTCTTATTCTCTCTATCTGTCAGAGGTACACTTTGCAGAAATGGCTCCAACTGCAAAGTTGCAACGTGTTCTCCCTTAATGTGCCATAGAACACACACACACACACATGCACACACACACACACACACACACACAGAGTCAAACGTATACTCTGTAGCTGCTCATCCGAAAAGCATATCCTCTACAATGATACATTCCTGTTGACTACTACATGTATTGGCCCTGTCCAGGGCGGTGTTTGACAAACGCAACACTGCCTACATGTATTAAAAGTTGCTGTTGTAACGGGTGTTCATGTAAATCACTGTTTGTCCGCATCTTTAACCCAACCCTTCATATGTCCTTGGCTCCAGCTATGTCCCTTTCCCACCGTGACCTCTAACCTTCCAACTCTAACCTTTCAACTCTGCCCTGTAGAGCTCTCTGTGTCAGTAGTGCAGTGTTGTGCTGGTGCTCTGGTGACTGTTAGCTGCTATTTACTTCTTTTGTTTGTTTATTTGTTTGTTTGTTTGTTTGTTTCCCAAAGTGTGTGTCAGCCCCACTGGTTGAGAGTGATATTGTACTACTGTGACTCTGGCACATACATGAATTCTGCTTCACCCCTTGGAGTTGTGTTCAATACCCATCAAACTATCCCTATAGGAGGTGTGTTCAATACCCATCAAACTGTCCTACTGTCTGCAAAGCTCCCCTCATAAACAGGCGGTCTGATGTTTTGGATGCTGAGAGGTTATTATCTCTACTCATATGTATGCATAAGCTGCTGCCACTGCAGTGGCTATTTCAGCCCCAATAAGATGCATAGCAATTAGTGACATACCTCTGGCATCTTTCCTTAGCAGGCACTTGGAATGGGAAAAGATGCATCTAATGCCCATGTTAGCTGCAAGAAAATATATTGAATAAGACAGCAATAAGTTTGCAATACCAGTATGTTTGTATCATAGTTGCAGTTGTGTATGGAGCATTTAATGTCAGAGGGGACTCTGGATAAAATCACATAAATTTGACACTGACAGTGTGTATGATCATATAGATCTGAATACTAGACAACAGTACAGAGCAGTGAAGTAGCCAATCAGTAGCCTATAGGCTACTTCTTCCCCACAGAGGCCGATTCTGCGCTGTATGGACTTTACTTTGAAATGTAATATTAAGACCTCGTTCTTTTCTGACTGTTGAAACTGTAATAAACTTGTTTTTGATGTATACATAATGATGCGGGATGTTTCTCCTTGCCTGTTTCCTGTAAAATCATGATCTTTCCTTGGTGGAGATACAGGCCACGCTTGCAATGCTGCCACTGATAACTCATATCCACTGTTCCGTTGTTGGACACCAGATGGCGCCAATGCCTATTCGTCGCAAAGAAACCTCCAGGTGAGTGAGGGGCCTAACGTTGACAGGTAAATCCTTTCTTGCGGTGTAGGTATTTCATGTCCTCAAACTCTATAGTGGTACAATTTCACGTTGTTTTGAATTGTAATGATTCTCGTTAGGACTGAATGTACAGTTTGTTCTGGTATTTAGGTTGGGATTGAATCATGGTGATAGGCTACTGGGTATGTAGTTTCGTATGGGGATAGTGGATGCTCTCATTTGGGAGTTGGTGCACCTTTTCGACAAAACATACAATACTTTTGGGTTTTGCTGTCAGTAGCCTACCATTTGCCTGGACCAAGTAGGGATTTCAGCAAATCAACATTTTTCAGAATCATTTGGGTGGCGATTATGGCGCTTATTGTGCTGAATGGACGTTTGAACGATGCATAAATGTTTTTGAAAGAGACAAAAATGTCGTTTCCAGACATTTTGACTGAGAAGCAGTGTGAAATCGACCATCTGGCGCAATGCAAACGTGGCCAGGTTCTCCGTGAGGCGGTCTAAAACTTTGTTTTGTAAAAGAGCCAAACGGCCCGGGTGTCGCTGTATGCTCCCTCTTTTTTTCCGCATCAGCTTCGTTTCCATTTCAATGGCAGGAAAGACGTGGCTATTGGTAGTTTTCGAGTGCGTTGTGAATAGACAGAGCTGTAAAATATATTGATGCTGAAACCTCTCTCCATTGACAACCCACAGGGCGTGAACAATCTTCACCACAGAAAGACACAAGGCCACTGCATGGCCAATCTAACACAAAAGAGGTGAAACGGTCCAGAAAATACCATTCTCTTCCATTCTCTCCTATCAATCAGAGATTTAAAACCGGTTGAAGCGGGAAAGGGCGACTATTATTAGGGACTTTGAGCGTAAACTTCGCAGGGAAACGGATTTTAAACAGAGGTTTTGCTCCCTGATTTATCGTTAAAGAGAACAGATTTGTTTTCTTGCGCTCCAAATTGGATAGGTGGGCTGCAGATGTGAGCTTCTACCGCTGGAATGCATTCCGTCGTCTGCCTCTCTCCAGAGCTCCTCCAAACTTATTTCATAATCAAATGAATGGAACTACTTGAGGGGGACCACACATCGTGCGCGTTTCATAAACTTTGTGCACATTTTATTTATCCTGTGTTTTACGCGTAGATTGCCAAAAAACCCAGAGTTGCCATAGCAATGAGTCCCATGGCTCACTCCTCAATAACAACCAATCCTGGGCGAGGATTGTAAATTGAGGAAGGGGGGAAGGCAAACTTTCTTTTCTGCGGGAGGAGGAGGAGGGGTGTTGTGCAGAAATGCCTAACGAAGCGTGAAGCGTAACTGCAAGAGGGACAAAGACGCATAGCGGGAGAGTATGGCAGTAAGGACCAGGGACTTATCAAAATACTACGAAGAGGAAAAGACGGAGAAACAAATGTCCAAAATCTGTGGAAACATTTCGACGAACTCGAAGATTTGATGAGGATACGCAGTGGAGTCAACGTCATTTGCTGTGTTGTGTTTTCAGCAACGACAAACTTTGGGACTTAACTTTTCCTAAGAAAAAGACTCCAACACTAACCACGCGGTTACCGTTTTATTGAGGTCGGCATTAATTGGTTAAATCGTCTGCAGAGACTAGTACTTGATCGCGAGGAAAAGGATTCCGAGTTTGAAGTCTGCATTCCTAAATGCATGAGCTGGCTGTTTGGATCATTTTATCGGTGTGTTTTCACCCACAAGAAGGCCTACATGAATGCCCATACACAGTCGCAGGGAAAGTGCGCACTGGGTAACAAGACGTGTTCCAAGAATGAAATTTTGTTATAGTGCTCTGGCACTTTTCTTTTTGTTGTTCATAGCGGTTTCGGATGCACAGTTAGTTTGCTGGCAAGCACTCCTCCGGTGTCACGACGAGCCGGAGTGTGATCTTGCCTACAGCCAGTACCTGTCCGCTTGCGAGGGGAATATCCGCGGCAATAGACGGCAGTGCCCCAGTCACTGCATCAGTGCACTAGTGAGACTAAACCAAACCGTCAGCGGCCCTGGCCTAGAGACCTGCGACTGTGGACAGGACGTGCTATGCCGGAAGTCTAAACAGGCTATCGAGCCATGCCTACCCAGGACACAGCCGGGCGGTATCGGGTGCACTGCTGCGCGTCAGCGGTGTGAAGAGGATGCCAGCTGCCATTCCTCCCTGACGGCCTACTTGGCCTACTGCGGTCAGCTGTTTAATGGGCGGAAGTGCTCGTCAAGGTGCAAAAGCACCATTCAGCAAATGCTCTTCATTCCCAACGGCATGCTGCTCAACCAGTGCATCTGTGACGGCGTGGAGAGACCGTTTTGCGAGGTGGTCAAAGACAACATGAGCAAACTCTGCAACATCGGCGACAGCGGCATGGCGTCAGACCACGCAGAGGTGGATGACGCCTATGAAGACGAGGAGTACGATTTTAAAACGGAACGGGAGATGCTGGACCCCGACACGGTGGTGTCGTATTCAGGGTCGCCGAGGCTACTCCTCCACACAATGTTGTTGTTGTTGATGGTTCTCACACTCACCCTGTAGCGAGCCAGCCGACCTGCCCCGCTGGCTACGTGCCATGGGTCACCTCTGGAATGTCACTGATTGGACGCAGCCCTCCATGGCGAAGGCACAGGCGTGTGTGGGGGGTGGGTGGGAGAAAATAAAACTTTGCCTAGGCTACCACAGACACTAAATTGTATTTCCTAGTTTTTAAAAGAAAATGGATGCAAACTTTGAGGCCTCAGATAGGCTGAAGCAATTTCCCACTGCCAGGACACTGAATGGATTGTGAACTAGGAGATTATCATCTCAAAAGGTGCCTTAGTCGGATGCTGTTACACAAATGATTATTTGAGGAGGAGCTGAAGTGAGCCCAGCCGGACGGATGGCCTTTCCTAATGACCAGAGTATCAGCACTGAGGCGGCTGGCCTGCTCTGCACCGTGTCTGCTCTCCTCCTTCAACTTTTTTTTCTCCCAAAGGCTTGTTTTGTCTCCTCTCAATGGCCCTTGAAGTTTGCCTCTATTAAGACCGAAGGTAAACAGTGGCTCATGTTTGCTTGGCACTGCACTTCGCGCCGGGCCCCTTTGTGTCGGCCATCACCCTGCAAATATTTGGGCTGAGTCGCCGACGAGAGGACAAGGCTTTTTGGATCAAGTCGCTAAATTAAGTGGCAAGGCTCTTCAGCAGTAACCCCACTCCTCCCCCCCCCACCCCCATTGCTCCCCCATTTCCTCAGGTCCCCTGCTTGCTCCCCATCCCCCTCTCTCCCCCCTCCCCTCCCCTCTGGAACCCCATGTCTATCCCTCCCTCTCCCTCAGAGGACACCCCAGAACTGCAGCAGTCTGGGTTCCCATTTGGCCTCATTTGTTCTAAAGGTGGAACTGCAAACTGTGTGGTTGTAGCTTAGAGTGTGTGGAGAGCTTGGAGGTTGAGCTGTGGTTTGGAATACCACACACACACACACACTCACACACACACACACACACACACACACAAGGCATAGGAAGCCTGTTACACTCCACTATTCTCCCTCTCTTCTTACTGGCTTCCAGTTTGGAAAGATGTTTGTGTTGTTCAATCTGAATCAGTGTTTATTTCTTTACTGAAGATAAAGAAGAAACCTTTTAAAAAGTGGAACATATCTTCCAGTTCTGTGTCCTCTCATTCTGACCTTCAGTTTCCTTTGCAGTCCCCCTCTGTGTATTTGTTGTCTGCTAATGACTTTGACCTTCAGCTCTCATTTTGACCTCAACTGGATGACTTATCCATGGGGAATATGAATTTAGTGTGTGGAGGGGAGAGGGGAGGAGAGGGGGTGCAAATGACAAAGTCCCAGTTCTGACTAATGTGTTTTCTTTCTGGAAAACCAAACATCTAGCCTGAACCTGAGCCCTGTTGCCTCTCTGTGTTATCCTAGGGCTACACTGGGCTACACAAGACACCGCAGCACAGCCAACATTCTACATTCTATTCACCATTCATTTCAATGTGATTGTGACGGAACTTATCACTAAACTTAATGCATCCAGTGTAGCCCGAGGGTAACACAGAGAGGCAACAGCGCTCAGGTTATGGCAGAAAAGTTTTTGACTTAACGCATCCAGTGTAGCCTTCCTGTTAGACTAAGCTCTATGTCCGTGCTATATTAGACCAGTGTTATAGCCATGCTGTGTTGGACTGAGTGTAATGGCTGTGCTATGTTAGACAGACCTACATGTATATGTATATGCTATATGGCCGTGTTCTGTTATAGTGCAGCTACAGGGGTCAGTATGATGGGCTTTGCCTATGCATTGGCTGCCTGAGGAGGTGGGGAATCAGAGTGGAATGGAGTCTGATATTAGACCATTTAAGTGGCTCTGCCATGGACAACTTCTAGTCTGATATTAAACCCTTTAAATGGGTCTGCCATGGACAACTTCTAGTCTGATATTAGACCCTTTAAATGGGTCTGCCATGGACAACTTCTAGTCTGATATTAGACCCTTTAAATGAGTCTGCCATGGACAACTTCTAGTCTGATATTAGACCCTTTAAATGGGTCTGCCATGGACAACTTCTAGTCTGATATTAGACCCTTGAAGTGGAGAACAGCCCTCCTGGGTTTGGGCAGATATATGGGGACCGACTGGGTTTCTACGGGGAGGTTGATTGTGTGTGTGTGTGTGTGTGTGTGTGTGTGTGTGTGTGTGTGTGTGTGTGTGCTGGAGGGTGGGGGTCTTTCCTGGTCTGTTCACCTTCAGTGACCCAGTTCTGTCAGTGCTTTTATTTTATTTCTGTCTTCATATATCTACACCCCCCCCCCCCCACCCATAACACACATTCTCACATGATACAGACACTCTCTCTCTCTCACACACACACACACACACACACACATACACAAAGCTATAATCTACAACCCCACCAAATACACATATTCTCACAGACAGACACACACAATATGCAAACCTATGGAAATAACAGTGTTTTATATAACTTAAATTGCGTGTTTTTTTCCAGTATAGCCTATAGGACTGGTTTCCTGGATGAGGATTTAAAGAGTTGTTTCAGAATAAATCCCATTTTAGTCCAGACTAAATCCTAATCCTAATCTGAAGGGATGGAGCTCTGATATTCCATGTCTGTTTACACACACACACAAAAAGAAGTTTTGTTTTGTTCTGTACAGAGAGTGAACAAATATTTATATGTTGACAATTTTAAGGTAATAAAATATCAATGACAAAGTAAACTATGTGTACTGAAGTGTATTTCATTCTCAAACGAAACCCCAAACTTATTCTGTGCTTGTTTGTGTGGATCTGGTGTTTGTTTTCCAAAAGCATAGTCTCCAACTAAATTAGCAACAATGTTGGTTGTATTTAGTTTTGGTTCTATTTTGGTAAACAGACCCCATGGCGCCCCAACTTCTAACCATAAGGGCAATGGGACCCAGGGGTGGAGAAGGGTGTGTGGGTGTGGGTGTCCTTATTGGCATTCAGAGCCTCACGTCAGTGCTGTGTTGGGCGTGCAGTAGGGCTTGAAACACAAGGCTGCTCTCTGACAATGCCTCTCACTGCTCTGACCCTATAGCATAAATCCAGGCCCAGGGCTCAGATGCCAGCTTCAGCTTGAGTTAGATGGAGGTGGAGATGGAGATGGAGGGACAGGACAGGGAAGGGAGGGATAGAGGCTGGGAAGGGAAGGGAGGACTTTTGTTGGCCTGACACTGGGACACTCATAAAGACTCCATTGTTTTGGCCAGTCAGGCTGGGGAGGCCTCTGTCACTGGAGCCTCTGGGAGAGAGCGAGAGAGAGAGAGAGAGAGAGAGAGGGAAGAAGAGAGAGCAGTAGAGGGAGAAAAGAGCTGCTGAAAGCGAGAGGGAAAGAGAAAGAGAACTACAGAGGGAAATACAGAGCAACAGAGGGAAATACAAAGAGCAGCAGAGAGTGAAAGTGAAAAAGAGAACTACAGAGAGAAAGAAAGAACAGCAGAGGTAAAGAGAGAGGGAGAGGGAAAGAGAGAATTCCAGAGGGAAAGAAAGACTGAAAAAGAGAACTCCAGAGGGAAAGAGAGAGAGAAGGAAAGAGAGCTCCACAGGGAAAGAGAGGGGGGGGGGGGAGTCCAGAAGGAAAGAGAGGGAAAAAGAGAACTTGAGAGAGAGGGAAAGAGAGAAGTCCAGAGGCCTGGCAGAATAACCCTTCAGTTGCTGAGAAAAAACAGAATGGCGTGTTGTCTCCATCTCCATTGACCCGGCTTGGGTCAGTGTGGGTCGTAGCACTTGGGATTGACTTGCCAACCCAGTTCTCAACCAGGTGTATTCTCATAGTGGTAGTAAAGTTGTGTGTTTGTGTGTGTGTGTGTGTGTGTGTGTGTGTGTGTGTGTGTGTGTGTGTGTTTTGCTGGGTTCTACAGAGCAGTCCTCTCTCTCCATCTTCTCCTCCTCCTCCCTTTCGCAGGCTTGGCTCACATTAAGCACGCATCTCCTTAAGTGTTCCAAGCACACACACACACACACACACACACACACACACACACACACACACACACACACACACGCATGCACACTCCAGCCTTCCCCCTCCCCACTCAGCTTCTGGGAACAAAATCAAAACAAATAGGAGGCTGAAGGGCCTGGTAGCAGGGGGTTGGGGGTTTGTGTGTGTGTGTGTGTGTGTGTGTGTCTGTGAGGGGTGGAGGCACTCACGCAGGCCATAGTGTTGCTGGAATCCATTTTAAAATTTGGCTTTCTGCAGACCTCCTCAGAGACAAACCCTCCTCCTCCAACCCTCCCTAAAACACCACCCCTGGCCTCCATCACCCCTTGTAAAACTCCACCCCCACCCCCCACCACCCCTTGTAAAACTCCACCCCTTCTCTCCTCCCCCACAACAGAGGGGTGACAGAGGGATTTAGGGGTAGCCCCTGCAGTCTCCATTCTGTACAATGTTCCATTCATAGGAGCCAAGCCCACTGTGTGTGTGTGTGTGTGTGTGTGTGTGTGTGTGTGTGTGTGTGTGTGTGTGTGTGTGTGTGTGTGTGTGTGTTGGAAGAGTTTGGGGGTGGGGATGTATTTAAGGGATTCCCTGTCTGTCTCCTAAAGACCTTTCTTTGGTTGTCTGAAATGAAAAAAATGCCTCTTTCTTCCTTCTAAGGTGGGAGCATAGCAACAAGGTATGTCTGAATTAAATAAATGCATAATATTCTGCCTTAGAAGTAACAACTGTTTTGCTCAATGTTTAACGGCATAAAAGATGCAGCCCTCAACATTCAAAATATTTTGTAGCTGTTGGTATCTTGGCGATACCGATGACTAGTCTGGCAAACTCAATTTTTAGCTCTTTTTTAGCTTTAGCTTAGCATAGGCGCTGGAATGTATAGTAGCCAGATAGCAACTCTTTGGCAACATTACATTCCAGCGCCTATGCTAAGCTAAAGCTAAAATTGGGGTTGCTGGACTAGGAAAACACATGCACTGAGACCAAAATGCTTTTACCCACATTATGTAACTCCAGTGATAGTAATTAAATCAGTATACCAAAACTATGTAAAGAGCCAGTCGGACGACGGTTTAGAAAAGATCCGGAACAGAGTTTATTAACAAAAAGCAAAACAAAGACCATGGTGCACCAAGGGAGAGACAGCATGCTACCCGCAAAAATTCATCAGCTCTGCTGCTCTAACTAAACAGGAAGTTTCCTAACTATTTATACCGCCCAGGTCAACGGAAGATGACGTTGGACGCCCCCAGTTGACGTGGACCCAATGCGTGGACCCCACAAAGTCAGACCATAGTGCCAGTGTGGTAACCTGAGAGCAGATAGCTGTTTACAGATAGACAGGGGAGAAAAGTAGGCCATCCTTCTACCGGACGAGTAAGGACATGATATACTGCCTTATCTGTGATGATGGAACCGCAGGAACAGAATGACTTAAGAACATACGCACACACATATCTCATGGAAGATAGTTGAGTCAGGCTAAGCTAACCCAATTTCATAAAAAAGGTGGAATATTCCTTAACGATGACGGCCATTAATGCCAGAATGCAGGGGCTGTAATGTGTCTTTAAGCCAGTTTGAAGACAGTCCAATCCAATCCTAAAGTGACCTCTGCCGTCTCCCAGCCAGCAATATCAGTCTTTCTGCATGCATCCAAACTCTGGGTTAGGGTTATTGGGAGAACACAGGGAGAGACACTGACATTAATACACACACACACACACACACCCCGCCCCCCAAATGTGAAAGGAATGTGAGTCCAAAACCACCACAATCACAATCCGTCACAAGAATGACAACAGTGTGGTGTGACTGGGCCCAAGTCTCCTCATTCACGTCAGCGGGGCCCCAGTCCAGCCCACAGTTGAGTTGAGTTGAGTTGAGAGTCAGACAGGAAGTCAGGGGGCCCCGCTCACTCAGGCTCCCTCCAGCTTAAAGGAGCAGTTGGGGTAATGAGAGATGACGTCTGGGGAGGATGAACAGAGGGAGGGGAGAGAGAGAGAGAGAGGCCATCCAAGATCAGCGGAAACACAGGCAGCCTGGGGTCTCCATCAGCGTACTCTCACGTGTCCTCTGCAGAGAGACGAGACCTCCATGGAGTCTTACCCAAGACTGAGCATCAGCACACTGCACTGTTGACTTAAGCTGCGGGACATGGGCCTATCAGATGGGCTCATGTGTTTGAAGTTAACTACAGGAGACATTGACTGCACCACACACACACACACATGCATCCCAACCCCCCCAATGGTAAACGCAGCCCAAAAGCAAACCAGATTCATTCTCTGCAGGGATGGCTTATGTCCTTTGTGAATGGTTGATCCACTGTGTGCAAACTGCATGGGAAAGAGGCGGAGTCAGTGATGAGGGAGGGCCAGTGAATTATGCTGCATTTTATTATTCATCCAACTCAGATAGCTGAGGATGTTGCCTAGCTAGTGTGTGGTGAGCGTTCTGGCACATAATGGCTGCCGTGCATTATCCAGGTGGGTGCTACACATTGGTGGTGGTCAGTGAGGTCCCCCTTCCAATGTAAAGCGCTTTGGGTGTCTTGAAAAGTGCTATAGAAATGTGAGGTGTTGTTGTTATGCACTACCATGCCCCTTTTCCTTTGAGGAGGAAGAATTTCGACACAGATTCCAAGATGGCTGCGCCCAGATATGACATCCGAGGTCAGAGTTGTATTGGAGAGAATAATAAGCTCATTCGGGTTCAGAGCCGGTACGGCTAGAGGCTGTAGCCAGAGCCAGCGAGATCTACGGAAATACGTCGGTGGGAGTGGAAAAGCATGGGGGACAAGGTGGACAACACAGCTGCAGCTGACTGCAGCCATACAACACGTGAACATGGACGTGATGTCAGGAGATATCACGGAAGTTTGTTTGCATTGAAAACAGCTTGAATCCCCTCATTTCATCATTAAAATGAACGTGATAACTGGCGAAATAAATCATTTAATGTTGCTTAATAAATTATTGTTGCAATGCAAGAGGAACAGAGTTGTGTTTGAAGGCGTTTTGTAAAAAATAGTAATGTGGTATGAAATGCTTATTTGAGATGGCTTTTTGACTTAAACCAAGCCATGCTGGAGAGCAATAAGGCTATTTCATTGGGCAAAACTTGCATACTGCTTAGCAGCAGCTCATTCAAATAAGCCCATTTTCAGTGAGTACAACGTGGTGGGTGTCATATGTCATGAGGAGTTTCAAACCAATCGGAATAATGAGTTACGTCATGGGGGTGGGATGCATCCTCTTGCAGCCGAGAAAAAGGAGATGCGGGTTTTGGCTGCAAGCGCCTTGATACCGCGAGTTTTGAGTGACGTGCTGTGGGCGTATTTTGCTGACGCATTCACAAGCTTGGTGAAGTCAGCCGGAAGTCGGACATTGCGTCTAACCACAATGCATCGCTTGGCTGCAGGCGGCTTTACATGTCGAACACGCCTAATAAAACACAGCGGTAGACAGAGAGGGAGTCAGACATGGGGGCGGAGTCAGTGATGGGGGCCAGTGAAGTAGACAGAGAGAGTCAGTGATGTCAGTGATAGGGGCGGAGTCAGTGATGGGGGGGCTGGAGAGTTCCACTGTAGCTCATTTGCCTTAATGAAACTAGAATGCCATTGATGGAGCTGCAGTGGTTCTGCACCAGTGCAGGATACAAACTCTAACTTCCAACATTGCTGCTGAATGCTAGTCCAGCCTCTTCCTTTGGTAGCGAATACAAACAGCCACACTCAGGTTTCTTCAGCTGGCCAATGCCTCTGACATGGGAACACATGGACACTCATGGAGGTGCAGAGAGGCCAATGGAGGGGGGAGGCAGCGGGGGAAACTCAGATGATCATGAGGAAGATGTGCATCATGCACAGACAACATGATCTTGCTGTTCCAGGCCACTGAGAAGAAATGCCAAGGCTGCTTAGCATCCCCAGTAGACCACACCCACCACACACAGGATCCCCACTCCTAAAACACATACACACACACACACACACACACCTTTTTGCACCACATACAGGATCCCCACTCCCAAACTCTCTCACACACACACACACACCTCTGCACCACATGCAGGCTCCTTACTCCCCAAATCATCTTCATGTGTAAAGTGTTTTGGGATCTGAGGATGTTTATTGCTATAGTGAGCTGTGTGATCCTGCGAGACTTCTGCAAACTCTGTGTGTGTGTGTGTGTGTGTGTGTGTGTGTGTGTGTGTCGCAGCGGTGGTCCCCTGTTCTATCTGTATTGTGTTTCGCTTGTCACAGCAGAAGAATGCACAGTGTTTTCATTTGGAACTCATCTGGTTTAGAACCAACAGGAGCCCCTAAAGCCAGAAATGGTTCATTCATTCATTCGTTCATTCATTCACAAACTCGTGCCCTCATAAGAAAACACAGTGAGACGGATGTGTGTCAAGTTCCATCAGATAAAGCAAACCATGTTTCATGTATTTAATAGCAGACAAGCCATTGAATAAATACATTACAAATTCATACAGTATAAAATGATCAAGTACAGCAATTAAGGTTCACTAAGTTGGAAAGTGCTGTTGTTTAAAGACACTAAAGCACTAAAATATGAGGCATCGTCAGCATCTCACAACCGGCTCAACTGCCATAAGCTGCTGTTGTTGTTCTCTCACATTAGAAATCAACACTGAATATTCCCTTCCAGATCAAAGAAAAAAAGTGTTAAAGTGATTGACAGGAAAACTAAAACTCACACACACACACACACACACACAACACACCTTTTTACACTCAAGCACACATTCTCTTGGTTAGGCATGCACATTTGTTCTCTCCAACACACACACACACACACACACACACACTGTAACCAGTGACTAAAGACTCAGCGCTTGTAAACTCTCCACAAAATGTCTGGGCTTTATGTGTGTGTGTGTGTGTGTGTGTGTGTGTGAGCGAACAAGGCCGTAAACAAGCGGCGTGAACTCACACACTTCCCCGTGGGTCAGCTGGCGTGCTTGATGTGTGCCAGCCCAAAGCAAACGCCAGAGGGGGGGGAGAGCGGACCAAAGCCACAGCGCTCGGCTTTTCCGTCCGCAGTGGGGGAGCTACAGCATTCTGTGTGTGTGTGTGTGTGTTGGTGTGTGTGTGTGGAGAGAGGATGGCCACGGCCTGCGGTAGTGACCACAGCTGAGTGTTTGTGTGTGTGTCTGTGTGTGTGTGTGTGTGTATATATGTGTGTGCGCACATGAGAGGGACAGAGAGATGGATTCTTTCTACGTGTGTGTGACTGCGTGTGTGTGTTTTAAAGAGAGAGGGTTTGTTTGTGTGTGTGTGTGTGTAAGTTTGTGTCAGAGAGAGGCTTTTCTTCTGTATGTGTGTGTGTGTGTGTGTGTGTGTGTGTGTGTGTGTGTGAGTGAGTGAGTGAGAGAGAGAGAGAGGGAGAAAGAGAGAGAGAGAAAGAGAAAGAGAGGAGAGGGAGAGAGAATATGCTGCTTAAGGGCAGAGAAAATGTGTTTGAAACGGGGGGAGGGATGAATAGGATGTGTGTGTGTGTGTGTGTGTGTGTGTGTGTGTGTGTGTGTGTGAGACAGAGTGACAAGGGTGTGACTGTGAACACATGTAAACGCTGAGAGACCAGTTTGAGTGGAAATTAATGTATACTGTATACAGCATGCAATGTTTAATCATGAGAGACTGTGTGTGTGCATCTCTGTGGCAGAGAAAGAGAGCAAGAAATGTCATTGTGTGTGTGTGTGTGTGTGTGTGTGTGTGTGTGTGTGAGTGAGTGAGTGTGTATGAGAAAGACAGGGCGAGAGAGCAAGAGACACTGTGTGTGTATGTGTGTGTGTGAATGAGAGAGAGAGAGAGAGAGAGAGAGAGAGGGAGGGAGAGAGAGAGCGAGAATGAGTGAAAGAGGGGAAACCAACCACCCATCATGTGTAAACATTGATTAAATCTACTGAGGTGGTTCCCTCACTGTTTAGATCCCTTTGCTCCCTTACAGCAGCAAACTCCTTACAGTCCTCCGGTTAGAGAGCAGTCTTACACAGCAGACAGACAGTATGGCAGTTTGGCCTTGTAAAGTACCCAATATACCTGTCCAGGCCCCGGAGCATCCCTCTCCCTCTCCCTCTCCCTCTCCCTCTCCACATTGAACATCCCTTTAGCCAGTGTCCTAATACTGTACAATACTGATGCTTCCCAAAGGAGAGAGACGTCCTGATTGGTTGAGGAGGCAGGTCTGATGCCGCCCCAATGCCAGGCTGAGATCCAGGATAGGTTGAGGCTTTTGGTGATGTCACTTCCCTCGGAGTGTTCCGTTCCGGTCACCATGGCGCAGATTCTGTGTTTACTGTAGGCAGCAGGCTGCGGGGGTGGGAGAGAGGAGGGGTTACGACCTCTGGGTGGTGTGAGGGTCACAACCAGAGCGATGACAGATCACACACCCTTCATACAACGTGAACAAGATCCTGAAGGGTGTCCCATAACAGGTTTGATTCAAATCCTCAGTATGGGCGCTGCTGTTATCAATTATTGTTATCTATTGTTATGACAGAATGAACTAAAGACAATGATGGACTGCACTGTATGTGTGTGTGTGTGTGTGTGTGTGTGTGTGTGTGTGTATGTTGAGCCTTTTGTCCCACAAGTCCCCCGTTTCACCATTTGGGTCTCAGGATATTACCCCAATACACCATCTGTTAGTTCACACACACTCTGTTGTGTTTAGAGAACGATGCTGACACCTATACAATGCTGAGAGTGGCAAAAACACACACAGACACACACACACACACACACACACACACACACACACACACACACACACAGGCACACACACACAAAAATGTCTGCTCCTGATGGTAGATGTTTTTGCAGGAAGTGGCAAGAGTCCAGATCTGAACTGAAGTTTAGAGGCCTCCTCTTCTCAGGCTGACTGCCAGGTGTGTGTGTGTGTGTGTGTGTCTGTGTGTGTGTTTGTGTGTGTGTGTATGTATGAATAGGTCTAACTAAGATGAGCAAGCCATTTCTTTTGGGCTGAAGGCCAGCTGTGTGTGTGTGTGTGTGTGTGTGTGTGTGTGTGTGTGTGTGTGTGTGTGTGTGTGT
>JAODXP020000010.1:10877061-10919561 GCA_027497455.2 Sardinella longiceps | reverse complement strand
AATTGTACCAAAATAAATCAAATCAAATAAAAAAAAACACACACACACACACACAGTGTCATAGTCTCCCATCTCCTGCTGCTGAAGGGGAGGGAACATAAGACTGGTGCATTCTAAAATCACTATGGAGACATGCTATTAGCTTCTTAGCTATTATAGTACCCATTTATAGGACCCATTTGATTTATATAATTTGGATTTATATAAATATATATAATATATAAATACTGTATACTGTAGTTCCAATTTTAGAGAACATATGGTTAATTATATTCATTCACTTAATTCTGAAAATGTTATTTATCTATGTCTACGTTGTGCTGTATCATGTTTAGGAATGCCAGGGTCATTGACTGAATGACCATCAGAACAAAATTGACTTCAAATCAAAATTTGTACAAATATGAATGATTTGATATTTTGCTTCTAACAGCATCTTAAACACCCATTCACTCACTTTGGTTATGGCTGTAGAAGCAAGGTCCAGTGCAGCCAGTAGACGTGGCTGATCCCGAGCCATCTCTACACACACACACACACACACACACACACACAGAGAGACACACAGAGGAGCTGAGTCTCACACACTATACACACACCATATCTTTCCTACCCCTAAGGTGATTCCCATTAAAAAGAGTGGTTATTGCAGTATATAGAATATCTGGGATTTTTATGACTCAGATTTAACTTCCCATCTGCGTAAACAAGGAGACGGTGCTTACCTAAGCACACAGCATCATCTTCCAATTAGAGCAAATAATCATATAATCCCCACTGCATGTGGCACATAGGGCTAGAAATGCTAAAGGCGTTTATTTACCCCTCAGTATGTCTCTTGCTGAGCTCTGTGCCTCAAAGCTGATTTTGTTATCGCAGGCCACCAGCGCTTTGAGCTCCTCGGCACGCGACACATATTGCTTCACCTGCAGGGAGAGAGAAAGAGAGAGAGAGAGAGAGAGAGAGAGAGAGAGAGAGAGAGAGAGAGAGAGAGAGAGGCCACCCAGGCCTAGTTAAGGTGTCCACACAGCAGGCAGCTCCACCAGCATTGTGGAGCACTTTCACATTTGACCACCACAGCATGGCTCTGACAAAGGGCCGAGCACTCTGCTTCCAACATTCTATTCCATTGTTTTCAATGCAACCCCGCACATCAGCATCAAACTCTACCACTGTCTGTTGATTATGATTGACGTCTATTTTGTCTGAGACGTTTGTTAACATCCATCCATTACACTGCTGGTGTGGTGTGTTTCGGGGCGAAAATACTGAATTAGAAAGTACTCCGCAATGCTGTCAGAAGCAGTGTGCTGAGGCCTTAAGTGTGCTGAGGGAGAGGGAGGGAGGCCAACAGGGTCGGGTCAGTGTACTCAGGGAGAGACCAGTTGTGGTTAGTGGCCAGTGGTCAGGGTAAGCACTAGATGGTAAACGTTTACAGTACGTTCTCACAGAATCTCGCAGGCACTGTTACAGTAACAAAACTGAATCAAAACAAAAGTAGGGGGGGGGGGTAGAGTAGAGTTGTAAAAATGTTTATAGATCGTTTATAGGTATATATTAATAGGTTGTTTGGCATTGTTAAAAGGCAACCGATATACCGCCAAGTTTTTCCAATGTCATTTCCGGCTGTCTGCATTTCCCCTTTAGCGTTGACCAGTGGTCAGTTCCCTGCTGTGGTCAGCTCCATTATGGACTAAGAGTCAGTGGGAGCAGCCAGGCCTACTGGATGAGCTTAAGGTGAATAAGCCTCCTCTCTAATATAGCAGGATTTTAAACAGCTCATCCGTACACTGCCAACTCTGTGCTGATGTGTACATCACACAGATTGGGTGTGTGTGTGTGTGTGTGTGTGTTCATGTATGTGAGTGTGTGTATGCACGTGGGTGTGTGAGTGTGTGTGTGTGTGCACGCATGTGTGTATGTCAGGGACGGAAGAGCCAAACAGATGTTTTATAGTCTCGCACACACACTCGCACACATACACACACACACACACACACACACACACACACACACACACACACACACACACACACACACACACACACACACACACACACACACATACCAGAGGATTCTTGGCCACTGACAGGGGTTGACCAAAATTCTAACACATTTACAGTACTGTCCCCAACCATATTTCATTTTCAAACTACAATCAGGCAGAGTCATTTACCACTAAAATGTACTGAAATTTGACAGCTATCTATGACAATGCCTAGACTAAAGATCTGTTAAGTAACCTTTATTGTATCATTTCAATTTTGATGGTGTGCATCCATGCTTCAAGCCAAACAATGTTTTATATGGTACTAAAGGTAAGTGCTGGAGACCTTACAAACATGGCAGCTTTTAGAGCACAATGTCTGCAAATATACATGCAGGCCAATTACATCCTAAACACTCCAGTAGCGGGGCTAAACCTGATTTATACCGAACTTTTCCTTTAAATGTTATGAGTTGCCATCCTCCTCTCTCCCCCCTCTCGCACAGCGGCCACCAGGACTGGTCATAGTGTCCATGTAAGAGCTGAGCAAACTGGACAGCCTGACAATGGCCAGCAGTTAAACCAGCTACAGCACTGGGCCAGTGGGTTTCAGTCTGCAGGGAAACAGGGATCACCCCAGGGTTCACCAGTCTTGTCTGGAGACCCAGTGCCAATCAGCTATATCCTAGCTAACGCCACCTTTAGGCCCAGGCTAAAACAGCTATACAGCCATCAGCTATGCTGGTCTCCAGGTTCAGGAGCATTCCCATCCTATGTGTTCATCCCAATGACTGGATAATTGGGTAAAATTAAAAATGACTGGATAAAATTATATTACCTTCTGTCTCAGAGCCTCCTTCCTCTGCCTGTCTGTTTCATCTAGGGGCAAACACAAAACATAGCACACACACAATTAGATATCTATGATATTTACAAGGTTTTTTCCTCTGTCTGTTTTATCTAGGAACAAACACACAGCACACACACCTAGATATCTACAGTATGATGTGTATGTCTATCTATATCTATTAAGTTATAGATATCCACGAAGTTTCAATGTTTAATCTGATCTTTTCTAAATCGCAGCAATACCTGTTGCAGATAATTTTGGCTATAGAGCAGTCCAACAGAGAGCCAAGAATACCTGACTACAGGAAATGCGTTCTGTGTGTGTGTATGTGACTGTGTGTAGCGGGTACAAAATGCTCAAGTGCACTGCAGTAGAGAGACAGAGTTTTTGTGTGTGTGTGTGTGAGTGAGTGAGTGAGTGAGTGAGTGAGTGAGTGAGTGAGTGAGTGAGTGAGAGAGAGAGAGAGAGAGAGAGAGAGTGTGTGTGTGTGTGTGTGACTTACAGTGTATAGCGGGGACAAAATGCTCAAGTGCGCTGCAGTAGAGAGACAGAGCTGCTGCTCGCTCGCCTTCTTGGTCTTTCTGCACCGCCTGCAGCACCAGCGCTTTCTGAAAAACACACAAAACAATGTGAATGAGTGTGTGTGTGTGTGTGTGTGAGAGAGAGAGAGAGAGTGTGTGTGAGAGAGAGAGAGAGAGAGAGACGGATGGGGGTGAGAGATCATAGGAAAACAAAGACAGAGAGAGAGCATTGTTGATCTGTGAATATGTGAAACAGAGGGGGAGAGACAATGAGTGTCTGTGTGTGTTTGTTGTGTGTGTGTGTGTGTGTGTGTGTGTGTGTGTGTGTGTGTGTGTGTGTGTGTGTGTGTGTGTGAAGAATAAAGACCACTCCAGGCAGTCTGCATGCCGAAGTGCATGCGATCGTGCCATAAAGTAAGTTTGGACATTCCTTTTAAATTTTATTTTAATACTCACCACACTCTCCCTCTCATCCAACAATAATTGAAGTCACACCCTCCCACACACACACACACACACACACACACACACACACACACACACCCTCCCACACATCCAGTAATCTAACCAAGACCACCACAGACTCCCCCCACTGTTTATAACATCCTCAGCCTGTCATAAGCAAACTAATGACGTTCATGCAATCAATCAACAAGACCATCACGAGCTGTTAGCGAGTGTAACCCCTTCCCTCATTTTCTCCTTACGTACAGCCCCCTGACACACACACACACACACACACCAACCATCTGTGAACTCAAGCATATGGGGAGCAAACGGATGAAGTGTGAACTTTCAAACAAGATCAAACGAGTGTCAAAGTCTTTTATGCTGCCAAATATGACATCAAGCTTGGCAAGACAGCAGACTCTGAACACCCCCCCCCCCCATTCTAAGAGAAGAAAAGGGTTGTGGATGAACCCTCCAGAATCCTCCTCCAGTCTTAATGCCCCGTAGATATTAAAGGTCTATTGCAGTGTAATAACCAATACTATGTGTGCTCAGGTATTTCTATATCTAAACATTTAACAATATTAATGTCAACAGTGTTAATCAAATATATTTGGTCAAAAGAATCTAATAACACAAAGTGGAACTTTTAAGGTTGAAAATTAGGCGTAATTTATTTACATAATGTCTGATCACATCACAACAGATGTGAAGCACTTCAATCCCAAACCTAAAACTTCCTCCATCCCTCCCCTCTAACCCCAGATTGGCACCCAGAGCCGAGTGATTTCCCTGGGCACTCATGTCAGCCATGTCTCCTGTGCTTCCCTGGTCCTCACTGCCTATCCCAGTCAAAATAGTCCTTCAAAATAGTCCTTCAGTCCTTCAAAAGTCCAAGATGGCAAAACAGCCTAATCAATTTGGTTTCATTTTGACATACTCCATTCTGTTACCGTTAGCTGCCGTTTGGCTATCTCCGTCTACGTTGCACGAAATTCGGTCACTGTTGTGGCTATCAATAGCACTTAGGACTCTGACACAACAGGGCTATGTGTTGATTCATTCCAGATTATTGCTTTAAACAGGCTAAAGTAAACTTTTGTACTTTTATACCTTAGGTACATTCCAGTAGCCTGGCACGCCCTCCCAGTGACGTAACACCTTCGGCGTTGCTGTCGCTGGTCTGGCCAGCTACAATCTAAACAGCGTTTCTGAGTTTGAGAAAAATATTGAACTCCACGCCCTTGGTCGGGAACCAATCAACTTTGAGCAGCTCCAACGGCTCTCAGTCCTGTTCATGCAGTTCCCTTCGCGTCAAATATGTCAGACGAAAGAGTGGTGTGATTGGTTTTGCTCCAGCACAGCATTTTCTGACATCGACCAGTAGCAAACCGAGGTATTTGAGGGAGGCGGGTCAACCATGCGCTTTGGGAAGCGTTTGTTATACGGGCTGTTGGTCAGATCAAAATCTCGCAGAACTTTGAAAGTCGATGGCAATCAGGCTAACATTCCAGAGCCTGTACTTTCACATTAACTTGCGTAAAGAAGTCAAGTCAGTATTTGCACTTCTGAGAGTCTTATTTTATATGAGTATCTATACTTCTGCTTTAGTATGGAAAGAGTGTACTTTTGTGCCTATGGTTCTCACCGCCTTCCCCAGGCTCTCGCTGCTGGGCATATGCTCCAGGTCCACGAAGGGGTGTGTGAAGAACTCGGCGAAGGAGATGCGTCTGTTAGGATCTCTCACCAGCAGCCTCAGCAACAGATCCCTGCAGTGTCGAGATACACGAGCACCAGCAGGTAGCTAAGGAGTAGACACACACACACACACACACACACACACACACACAGAGAGATATACAGATATAATACAAACACACACACACACACACACACCCGTATGCACATACTGTAAATCTAATTTTAGAAGTATTCACAAGACAAAATGCACAAAATTCATATTCTATGATGCATCAGCATTCCCCTAAGCTATGCATCTGTGTCTGATCAGAGACAAGTCATCTAGACAGTACATCTGATGGAGGGGATTTTCAAACCATATTGTGAACAGACACGCCATCTAGTGGTTGCTCTGGGTCACTTAACAATACTGAATGAGCCTGCATGGTAAGTTTTGACATGGCTTTTACCAGCGCAATCAAGCATCTCTGCCGGTACAGAGACGGACAGCACCATAGAACCTAAACCTGTAAAGTATGGCCAGAGATACCAAAGATCATGGAATTATGGCCTCTCGCTGTACCATAGAGACTACAATTCCATACCTCAATGCTCACTACCAGAGAACTCTTCAGTCCATTTGTTCCAAATTCTTTCATTCCACTCACTATGTAGTGCAGACAGCAGATTTGAACAACAGGGCTAAGCTTGCACTGAACTTTTACTTTAAAGGAAAAATCCAGTGTGAATCTACACATAGTCCAACTGTTTTATAGTGCCAAGCGCTATTGATAGCCATCTCAATAACTGAATTTCATGCAAGGCAGACTGAGATAGCGAAACGGCAGCTAACGGTAACAGAATGGGGCATTTCAAAACGAAAGCAAATCGATTCGGTTTCGTTTTTGACATGCCTCATTCAGTTAGTGTTAGCTGCCGTTTCGCAAACTCAGTCTACGATGCACAAAACTCGATTCGCAAACTCGGCCTACGATGCACAAAATTTCAGTATCGCTTAGCAGTACAAAACAGCAGGGCTACGTGTTGATTCACGCCGGATCTTTTCTTTAATAGGGGAGAACTAGCACTCAGAGTCCATTCTCACCAGGTGCTTCTGCAACAAGAGTGAAGAGGTTCTATGGAGCTGCACCCCTTAAATGCTGCATTTCTTTAGATATAATGTTTGTAAATAACATTTTGAAATTGCATTCATGCATGCAATGCATTTGAAAATAATTTTGAAAATGACTCAATCCACAAATAAATATTTTAGGATTTTTTTTTTTTTTTTCATTTGTAAAATTAAGCATTTGTCACGTGACACACCAAAGTCATTCACAAGAATAGAGTAGCAGAATGCTAGAGAGTCAGTCAGGGGTTGCCAGAATGACACATTTAATGGTGGGCGTAGGTATTCGTAAATTTTCACTTTTGATCCTTAATCCATATCAAGGTTGCGAAAAATTTAAAACAATCTGAGACATTTTGTCCATAAATATGTGAAAATTGTGCATGAAGTTCCATTGGTGGCTCATCGTAAATGGGATCAGTCACTACCAAAGAGACTACACCACCTCACCTCAATCGGCTTGTCGCTGCGTATTTTCTCTTCCAGCTCAGCAAAAGTGCGGGATGCAAACGGCGCTCGACCAAACAAGGCCTCTGCCACAAACACAACAGATTTAGAGAGGGAGTAAAGAAAGACCAAGACAAACAAAAATATATTTAGTAAATGTAAATATTTTGCAAATAGTAACATAAATATACAGTAGAAGAGGAAGAAGAAAGTAGAAGAAAATATACATTAAAAAGCTCCCTCTTGTAAAAACTCCTACATGACTTCAACAAAATTGAGTTTACCATGGGCCACTGCAAAAAATCCAACTAGTTACAAGCAGTGGCTGAAGTGGGATGTGGCATGAGGGGGAACTCAAAGTTTGTGTCGGTGCAACAAAGTAATATTCACTCCATCAGATCTAGCACACTTTTAATCTTTTTTTTTTCATTTTTGCAGATATCTCACCATTGGAAGCATGTTAGATATATGAATACAATTATGAATATAAATATCTATTTCTTAAATCATCGGAGGTGCCAGAACTGCGTTACCCCTCACTTAAACCCCTGGTTACAAGTGAGGAAACAGCTGTATAGTGACTGAATACTAGCTAGAGAGAGAGAGAGAGAGAGAGAGAGAGACTCTCACCGTACAGAATGACCCCCACTGACCACAGGTCCACTCGAGCGTCGTACTGCTGCCTGCATACCATCTCTGGGGCCATGTAGAGTGGGGAGCCACGCAGGGCACTCTGCTCATCCCATGGAGACATGTACTGGGCAAAGCCAAAGTCTGCAAAACACAAACATACACAACACTGACATTTACATTACACATTTAGCATATGCATTTAGTTAATGTGACTTACACACACACACACACACACACACACACACACAAAAATACATTTTAAAATACAACACAATTAAAAACCTTATAGAGTGATACTTGCTAACAAGAAATTGACTGATTGACTGGAGATGATGCAATGGAAAGATGAAAGAGAGTGAGTGTGTGTGTGTGTGTGTGTGTGTGTGTGTGTGTGTGTGTGTGTGTGTGTGTGTGTGTGTGTGTGTGTGTGTGTCTTATCCCCAAGAACACAGGTTTACCTGCCAGTTTCAATACGCTTCCACTCAGTAAGATGTTCTGTGGCTTGAGGTCCAGGTGAGAGATATTCCGCTCATTCAGAAACAGCAGGGCACATGCTAAACACACAACAATCAGCCAATCAATCTCAGGAGCCATCCAGTGAATCCCACCTAGGCTGACACCACACAATTTCACTGCATTTCTAACACTAGTAATCATATGCATGTGACAAATAAAAACTCCTTGTATCCTTACTATTAGTATAAAGTGATACAACGCCTAATCAAGATGCCAGGGGTTTCCTACTAGACCTACAGTAACTCCTACCTATTTGCTGTAGGAACCGGCGTGCCACTCTCTCTGGCAGGATGCGTCGGCTCCGGATGAAGCGAGACAGGTCCCCTCCCGAGCACCATTCCAGAATTAGGTAGATGTTCTCACTGTCCCACTGTGTGTAGGATATGGAACAAGAACATTAGCCAATCTATTTCACCTGTACCTTCTGGCAAGAGATACCGGGGTTTAGGACCACCAGACTCCAGAACAGCTTCTTTCATCAAGCAATAAGGCTTATGAACACAGAAAAAAGATGTCAGCTTTAAACTTCAACACTTTCTTTTTTTTCCCTCTCACACATATACACACACAAAACACATAGCCAACACACTCTCACACTCTCTCTTAACATAACAAGTTAACGTTATTTACTATTTATTCAAGCAAAAAGCACAATAATTTTTACTCTCTTTTTTACCCCCTATCTAGCTGGGAACTCCCAGGCTACCCCCTATCTTGAATCTCATTAAAATCATGTCAGACAGAAGATCTTGTTGATGAAGTAGGCCTAAGAGAACTAAAGGCCTAGTTTACAGACCTGAAAGTCCTTCAGCTGGACTATGTGTGGGTGGCGAACAGTTTTCAGGATTTCGATCTCCGTGAGAAGGTTCTCCATTGACGTCTTGTTCAGACTCTTCTTCGAGACCACCTTTATAGCCACCACCTCACGACTGTCCACCTGCGCATACGGGTAAGTTAGAATCAGTTCGAATGTTGTTTATTGACCTACAGCTGACACAGTGAATATTTTTTTCAATAACACCAACCTTCCGGTAAGCTTTATATACAGTCGCGTAGGTACCACTCCCGAGTTTCTCGGTGAGGATATAGTCAGCGAGCTTCGGCGGTGCGAAACTCGAAGCCATGCCGCCGCCGAGGACATCCAGCAGCGGCAGCGAAATATGAGCGTAGTATTGCTGGAGCAATCTGACAAGGGGGGATTAGAAAGCAGCGTTGTTAAATTTTGGTCTATAGGTTGCAGTAATGTTATGTATGTATGACAGTAGGTCTATGTGAAAGGGGAAAACGCCCTCTTTCATTGTAGCTGCTGAGCAGCTAGTGAGTGGTGGTAATGTTAGGTCCATTGAATTCGAAAGTAGCCTATACCAGATCAAATGCACCAGAATTAGCCTAAATAATGGGACTCTATTGTGAGCTGAATATCCACAACATTAAACAAGTGCATAACATTGCCTTCACAAAAACACCAGATAGAATACAATATAAAATATACCTCTAATACTGTCAGCTGCACAGTTGTTGAATGGCTCACTTGTTTACATTTCCTTCTTCTGTGCACGCGTGCTGTCAGCTGAGCTTCCACATCGACCCCGAATTGGCTGTTGCCCTCTAGTGGTCGGACATTATACTGCAACTCCACTTGAAGCAAAAAGAAACATGAAACAAAACAGCGCAAATTTTAGATCAAGGTCCACACCCTCAAAACAAATTTAACATAAAGATATTTAAGTAATATCTCACGAGTGGGAGTGATATTGATAGCAGGATATCATCACTGTGTGTGGTTCGGCCGTATGCACGAAGCCGCAGGCATTGCTGCTCTGCAACGTTTAGACTAGTTGAAATAATTACATTGTTAAATTACAAGACTATTTAATATGCTGGACTATAACTGGGAACTCAATTAAAAACTATATTATTGTTGTAGGATAGTTTTGTGTTTACTGTCTGAAGCTGAAGTGCAATGAGTTGGCCACATGATGTCGCTGTGACTCTGCTTTCCAATCTGCCCATCACCCTCCTTTCTCCCTAGTAGGGATCTTGGGATTTAAAGATGGCGGAGCGCATGGCAGCACGTTTGGCTGCTCAGGAAGAGCAAATAGAATTGTTAAGCAATGAAATTAAATGGCTCCGTGATGGAGTATGTGGCGGACAGAACATACTCAAGGCCCTGGCCAACAGTCCGGAGCTGGAGGACCTTCGGACCGAGAACGAGAAACTGAAGTACCGGCTGATTCACCTCCGGCGAGCGCTGCAGGAGGAGCGGGCTGTTGAGTCGCAGCAAGGCCCTACACCGGCCAAGAAAGGCCAAGACAAAAAGGATAAGGTCGTGAAGGAAAAACAAAAGAACAACGTTCAACAGAATCACGCCCAACACAAGGTTTTTACAGTTTTGGAATTGATGGAGCGCATAGTGGCTTCAATAAGCTCCTTAAACAGGTTCTTCATTGTAGCTTTTAGGCTACGTCAGAGCAGCCTATTGCAACCTGATTGCAACTGGACAACGCAATGTCAGACTCAAAATAGCTCTCGTATGATTTGGCACTGCTCTGTCGAGTATTAACGTTAGATGGCCAGAATATCTTTGCATGGGAATGCATGTCATCCATGATTGAAATGCCACACATTCGTAGACAGTGATATTGCCATCATTTTACAATAGACATAGACACAGACACAGTTTTAAGCAGTTTCTTTTTATTATCTCTTGTATTGTCAAGCCTGCAGCTTCTGAGCCCAAAGCCACTGATAAAAGCAAGAAGGAGAAACCAGGAGCACCAAAAGGAGCAGCAGAGGTTTGTTATTGAGCAAACACTTCCAAACTACCATATCCAAACCTCACTCTTCCATCTCATTCTTCTTTAGATTATTTTCATCATTATTGCGGACCATGTATGAATGAATCATTAACACTGCATTCAGATAAAATGAAACACACTTGTCTTGTTCATCATCTACAATATATTTGGTGTAGAGCCTGTTGAGAGGTTCACAAATCTGGATGATTTCCCCTGCTTCCCCCAGTTAAGCCCGTGGCCCAGCTACATACCAGAGCGCCTGGAGCTGTATGACCAGCTGAAGAAGGAGAGCGATGCCTTAATGGCCAAGCGTGCGGCAGAGAGCCATCCCATCTCTGTGGTGCTGCCGGATGGGCAAAAAGTGCAGGCCCAGGCCTGGGTGTCCACCCCGTACCAGATAGCCAGTGGGATCAGGTGAGGGGAGTTCTAATGGGTCTGTCTGGTAGCTTTTTAGTGTCTGTGTGTTTATTTGCCCTGGCTGAGTGACACTGCTGTCAGTCTCTGTACTATTTGTGCTGCTGCACATGAGGCTTCCTACTGCTTTTGTTCTGTTTGTGTAGATTTGTAGAAAATTTCATTTCAGCACCACTATGCTGTCCCTTAGGGCTGATTTAGCATCATATGTTTTTTGCATTATAATTTTGAAATTAGTTTGTGTTAATGTTTTTTGTTGTTTGATTGTTGTTGTTGTTGTTGTTGTTGTGTGTGTTTTTTGTTTGTTTGTTTGTTTGTTTGTTTTGAGAGGCCATGCATTGGTATTTAGTACCACAAACAAGGATTCAAGGAATTTTATTTGTCAAATGCATATAATTACGGGTGTAAAAAATCCAGTGAAATGATGTCTGGTGTCGGCCTATTTGTTCATTAATGGGGGATTAGGCACAAAAATTGATCAATTGATGAATGTATTTAGTTCCTCAATTTAATGTCACAGATGAGAACAAACCCATTTTAAACCTATTTAATTTATAAATAGATATAAAAACATTTTTTGTTGTGTGCCAACTACTGCCTGTCTAATTGTCTTGTGTTCTCTACTCAGCCAGGGCCTAGCTGATAACTCGGTGATTAGCCGTGTGGACGGGGAACTGTGGGATCTGGACCGTCCCCTGGAGAAGGACTGCTCTCTGGAACTGCTGCGCTTTGACAACGATGATGCCCAAGCTGTGAGCGCTTTTCCACCATACTCTCAAAAAACTTTTCTCTCGCACTCGTTTCTTTTTTTCTTCTTCTGAATACCTTGACTTCAGGGCTACATTATATGATATGACTTGCTCACCAGAAATTTGTTTGGAAAAGTAAATAGAAATTCACAACTTAAAGTGAGAATAATATAATAATCGTAATAAGATAACTTGTAGCTTGTGTAATAAGCTAACTCACATGTATTTGTGCAGTATAATAGCACTAAGCTACTTTGTTGTTTGTGTAATACAAGAACGCTAAGCTAACTTGCAGCTTGTGTAGTAGCTCTAAGTTAATTTATGTGTGTAATATAATAACACTAAGCTGTTTTAGCTTGTGTAATATAAGCTAAGTTGTAACTTGCAGCCTCTCTCCTTTCTCCTGTGCAGGTGTACTGGCACTCCAGTGCCCATATCCTGGGGGAGGCCATGGAGAGGTTTTACGGGGGCTGCCTCTGCTATGGACCCCCCATAGAGAATGGATTCTACTATGACATGTTTCTGGATGGACAGAAGTAAGTGGTTATTTGAGAGTACTAGATTTCACTTTGACTTTGGCTGATTGGCTGGCTGGATTAAAGCAATGCATTCTGTGAGTGAGGTATTGAGGATTTTTTATTGGACAAAGGTGTCTGATGATGTTGCTCAAAAGATGGACTTTGCCCAATGAAAAAAGTCCTTCCCAGTTAGTCAGCCAGACAGTCAGCCAATCAAAGCGAACAAGCCACCTGCCACAGGTGGAGAAAGAATGAGAAAAGTCTTAAAGCGATTGTCCAGTACTTCCAATCATAGCACAGGTGTTGCAGCCTCAGAGACTGCTGTCGCTAGCCACATTCCACAGTAGTATTAACTTCTCGTTGGTTGTATGTTTTACCAAATTCTGTCAGTCTTCGTCCTAACAACAGCATTGGCGTGTTTGAACAACAGGGTTCAATGCACTTTGTGTTTACTCAATAAATATCCCAAACATTCTATCCATCCCTTTCCCCCACTGCCCCTTTCCATCTCTTTCTCTTTCCCTCTCTCCCTCCATCCCTCCCCTGTAGAGGTGTGTCGAGTGCAGAGTTTGGTGATCTGGAGTCCATCTGTAAAGGTATCGTGAAGGACAAGCAGCCCTTTGAGAGACTGGAGATCAGCAAGGAAACCCTTCTGCGCATGTTCAAGGTTGGGACCATGAGAAACACTGTTTGAGTCCCTGTGCCCATGATACACAGTGACATACAGTTATGGGTATTTTATGGTTGGGTTTAGTACATGTATCTAACTAATAAAACATTTGTGTGTGTGTGTGTGTGTGTGTGTGTGTGTGTGTGTGTGTGTGTGTGTGTGTGTGTGTGTGTGTGTGTGTTTGTTTGTTTTGTGTTTCTTAGTACAATAAGTTCAAATGCCGTATCCTGAATGAGAAGGTCACCACCCCCACTACGACAGTTTACAGGTAAACTGGTCACACGTTTGCATGTCATCTGAAGCAGAACACATAGTGAATGTTTGTAGTCCTGTTCAAATCTGATTGTGGTTGAATACTCTTGCAGATGTGGCCCACTGATTGACTTGTGCAGAGGACCCCATGTTCGACACACGGGGAAGATAAAAGCCTTAAAAATCTACAAGGTTTGAGAATGGAACTTCCATGTTAACATGAATACAACTTGTGTACAGATGGGTTCTTTAGGACTGGCTATTGGGGAACTAGGCAAGATTGTTTTGCTGTTTTTAAGGTCATTTCTTCGCAGTGACTTCAGTGGACAAATGAATGAAGTCTCTTTCGGCTCCCTGTACGAAGCCACTGTGAATTAATTTTGCACTTGTTATTCCCTCGCCGCAGTATGAAACCTATACTTACATATGAGCCTCGTGACATTATGACCTTATCTTATGACCTTATTGCCTCGCTGCGGAATGGAACTCATTTCACTTGCGTATATGAAATTTAAATCTTGATACCTTGTCACTCAACAGAACTCTTCTGAAATGGTCACTTTTTGGCTGCATATGAATTTACATTTATTGTTAAGAACTACAAAATAAGTTACCAAAATATAGCTGCAGTATTAAAAAATTAAATGCACTGTACACCTCATTTCTCCATCACTAATGTGCAGCATGTGAACAATGCAACAGAATGCATTTTGGTGCTCAAACACCCCTTTATTTTCTACCTGTTTTGGGGTGATGAGTGATCAGGCATCTCATTATTGCATGTTCTTTTGTCTGTAGAATTCCTCCACGTACTGGGAAGGGCGCTCGGACATGGAGACTTTGCAACGAATTTATGGAATCTCCTTCCCTGACTCAAAAATGCTGAAGGAATGGGAGCGCTTCCAAGAAGAGGCTCGGAACAGAGACCACCGCAAGATTGGAAAGGTGTGGGGAAAAACCGCTAACATAGCTAACGGGGGAAAATAGCTAACTGGAATGATTGAAATAAGTGATGGATGCATAAGTGACTCTGAAAGGCATTCCGTGGCCACATTCTCATGCGTAGGGGGTGAAAAATGACGACTAGCATAATGTGTTACCACAATGTCTCAGAGAACAATGTTTTTGAACAGTTGGTGGTAAGATATTTTTGGCCCAGTGGTGTTGGTGGGTGGAAGTGTATTGTAGCCGACTGATTTCAAGTGGCTAAGCCCAATACTTTACTGGCTGGAATGCCTGACTAAGATTCTAATCTAGAGGGTTCCACCCTAGAATGTTTGCTTTATTGTTCCTGCCCTCAGTGGCCTTGTGTGATGGGTGTCTCCTCAGCTACTGTGGTGTCTGATCAGGGAGTCTAATTAGGGAGTCTGCCCCCTGCTGGGAACCTGGCATGCAGCCTCACGTCCACAGTTGGGGGCATTAGTGTTCCTGCCTCATGGCAGCTGATTGTAATAGACCCCTTTGGTGGAGAGGCTCGGAAAGTATACAGGGCATGCAGGGCATGCAGTGGGTTCATACAAGGGACTCAAGGGAAGGAATAACTTTTCGATTAGTTCATTTCCTGTGAGAAGTTTTTGCATTAATATGGTACAAACGGTCCAGCAGGAGCAGTCTGACATTAATTCATGAGCAGATTCGCCTCCATGTGTTTGATTAGTTCCCCACTGAGCTGAAAAGTCGCCGCCACCGCTTTCTCTGCTTCCTCCTAACTCTGCGTTCTGTTTCTCTGTCACAGGAACAAGAGCTTTTCTTCTTCCACGACCTCAGTCCAGGCAGCTGCTTCTTCCTTCCCCGCGGAGCCTACCTCTACAACACCCTCACCGACTTTATCAGGGTAACTAACTACTATTACACATCTATAACACCCTCTATTACACCTCTACAACACTCTCACTGACTTTATCAGGGTAATTAACTACTATTACACCTCTATAACACCATCTATTACACCTCTACATCACTCTCACTGCATTATCAGGGTAATTAACTACTATTTCAGTGCTATAACATCCTCACAGACTCTATTAGGGTAATTAACTACTATTACAGCACTATAACATCCTCATATTACACCTCTATAAAACCTTCACAGAACATATTACACCTCTATAACACCTTCTATTGTTCCTGGTGGCCAGGAGGAGTACTGTAGGAGGGGCTTCCAGGAGGTAGCCTCACCCAACATCTACAACAGCAAGCTGTGGGAGACGTCCGGCCACTGGCAGCACTACAGCGAGAACATGTTCTCCTTCCCCGTGGAGCAGGACATCTTTGCCCTCAAGCCTATGAACTGCCCTGGACACTGGTAATGGACACGCTAACTGCTAATTGCTATCTGCAAACGCATCCCTACCTGTTTCTTTCAGCTATTGTGTTTAGCCAAGGCTCAACTTTGAACTTGCACTGTATCTGCAGAAATGCCAATGCAAATATTTAAAAAAAATACATGTTAAAAAAACACTTTATTTCAAGCAAGGCTGAGTCTATGTTCAAAACTTGTGGTATTTGTGTATATATAAAATATATTAATATAATATAAAATATAAAAATATAATATTGTTTTTTCATGTTAATTCAACAGGAATTATTGTTACTGATACAAATGTTACTTGAGTACTAGAGGTACTTTTTATATATGGAAACATAGATATGCAAGTTGCACACATACCAATAATGCATAGTTGGCCTTTATATGTTTGCCTGATCAGCCCTCTCTTCTTATTGTGTTCCTTTCTGGCCTTGTTGTCCGATCTGACCCTGGACATGATGACCCACCCAGCCTGATGTTTAGCCATCGGCCGCGCTCATGGCGGGAGCTACCCCTCAGACTGGCTGACTTTGGGGTCCTCCATCGCAACGAGCTGTCGGGGACGCTAACGGGGCTCACAAGGGTCCGACGCTTCCAGCAGGATGACGCTCACATCTTCTGCACAATGGACCAGGTGAGTGGAAAGGGCCCTCGCCTTATGCAGAGGCTGCTTTCACAATAACACACTGAGCTGTACTGGGTCGGAAAGGGTAATGGGAAATGGATGTTTTGTGATTTGTTGCGTTACATTTTTCTATCTCTTCTTGCACTAATTTTCTGTTGATTTCATCATTCATCATCGTTCTTTTCATTTATCACTTTTCAGTCGGTTGTGTTTTTTCTCTCTCTCTCTCTTCCTCTCCAATTTTCTCTCTCCCTCTCCAATTTTCTCTCTCCCTCTCTTTTTCTCTTTCTCTCTCTCTTTCTCTACCATTCTCCCTCTCCCTCCATCTCTCTTTCTCTTCCTCCCTCTTTCTCTCTCTCTCTCCCATTTTCTCTCTCTCTCATTTCATCTCTCTCTCCCTTCCCCCCTCTCTTTTTCTCTCTCCCATCGTCTCTCCCTCTCACTTTCCCTCCCACCCACCCCCCACTGTTCTGTGTTCTAAGAGTGTAGTCCGGCTCATGCTGTTCCTCTCTCTCTCCCCTGCAGATTGGCTCTGAAATGAAGGGTTGCCTGGACTTCCTCCGCTGTGTCTATGACGTCTTTGGCTTTTCTTTCCAACTCAATCTCTCCACGCGGCCGGAGAAGTATCTGGGAGACGTGGCTGTGTGGGACCAGGCTGAAAAGGCAAATCCCCCTGGCATTATGTGTACCCTATGAAATTAAAAATGTCTATTTTTGGCCTCTTTTTTAATATTTGATATGAATTTGAAATACTCATGTTTATATTGCTATTCTGACAGCAACTGGAGGATAGTTTGAATGAATTTGGGGAACCATGGAAGCTGAACCCAGGCGATGGAGCTTTCTATGGACCCAAGGTAATACACTAGGAACAATCACCAGGATAGATTCAAATGCATGAGTTAAGGCCGTATCCGACAGTTTCGTTTGCCCCCACACACCAGCAGCGTACTATTAGCAACGAGCATAGTGCAGTAGCCTATGGAATCAATAGTGGATGTTCTGAACGGTGCCGACAAAATAGAATTCAGCTATTCAATCGTAATTCGCAATCGACAGCGGAAGAGTTTGGGGCTGGTGTGCGGGGTTGCATTGAAAACAATGGAATAGAATGTCAGAAGCATAGTGCTCAGGCCATCTGACAGTAAAAAATATTATAGTCTATATGTAATGTATTACTATTAAATATTATAGTCTGTATGTCATATATTACTATAAAATATTATAGTCTATATGTAATGTATGTGCATGTATGGACTGAATGTTATATCCTGTGTCATCACAGATCGATATCAAGATCAAAGATGCTATTGGACGCTACCATCAGTGTGCCACCATCCAGCTGGACTTTCAGCTTCCAATCCGCTTCAACCTGACCTTTGTAGGGTGAGTCACTGCCTGCCCTTTTATTAAGGACGTCAGCCTCGCAGCCTTGCAGCCTTTGAAGGACACACTGATGCTGATGACTTTGAGTCACATTTTAAAAGACCATCTCTGGGCAGCCTTTGCCCAGCAACACTAGAAACGAAGAACTGTCATGGCTGTGTGGAATGTGAAATGAAATTCATTTCCACTTTTCTTTTTTTTTTTCTTCCTCTTCCCTCATTTTCAGGAAAGATGGAGATGACAAAGCCCGACCTGTCATCATTCACCGGGCCATTTTGGGCTCCGTGGAGAGGATGATTGCCATCCTCACTGAGAACTACGCTGGGAAGTGGTATGATAATCCATCACAGAGGACACCAAATCTAAAATCTACTGTATAGGAATGACTACTGTGTGACCTGCCCCGTGTTGTGTCTATATCTAAATATGTGTTGTGTTGTTATATAGCCTAGAAATCTAGATATACATTCACTCAGCCTGTACATTTCAATAGGATGGCTTGCCAGGCTTGTTGTTATGGCTTTGCCTTCATGTAAAAGATGGAACGGCTCTGGATTTGACCAGCTGTCAATCACTCTAAATTCATGTATTCCTCTCTGAGTCACTCTGTGGACATTGACACGTGGTGACGGCACAGCTGAAGGCAGAGACTATTGTCAGATTGTGTTTTGACAAGTGTGATTTCACTGATGGCGCTTAATTTCCTTCTCGCCTTCCAGGCCGCTGTGGCTCTCCCCGCGGCAGGTGATGTTCGTGCCTGTCAACCCCTCTCTAGAAGACTATGCAAAAACGGTACTCTCCTTTACACAAATGGTTTTAAAAGGCTAGATCTGTTTCTCACACACATTCTTTCTAATAACCAGTTTATATTGATGTTCATTCATCATGACGTTTTTAACTGAGTAATGTTATAACCAGTTCATTCATCATGACATTTTTAATTGAGTAATGTTTTTGAAACGTTGGGGAAACAGCACTGGTTATCGATGACTAACTGTATTTTCTTATTATTATTTGCTTCAGTTGTGTAAGCAGTTTGTGGAAGCAGGATTCATGGCAGAGGCTGATCTTGACTCAGGCTGTCTCTTGAACAAGAAGATCCGCAATGCCCAGCTTGCGCAGTACAATTTCATCCTGGGTGAGAAATGATTCTAGCGTGTAGAAATCCACATCTGATCTGGTATTAGTATACTGTGCTGCCGTCAGGAAAGGAAATGTGGTTGTTCCATAAGTGTGAGTGTTGTAGTTGGCCACCAGAGGAGCTTGTGCTGGGGGGAGAGTGTGAGCTTGTTGGGAAAGCTGTTTTGTTTTCACTTGGCTGTGCATTGAGCATCTTTCGCCCTGGTGTTTTGTTTTGGCAGTGGTTGGTGAGAAGGAGAAGATGACGAACAGCGTGAACGTGCGCACGAGAGACAACAAAGTGCACGGCGAGCTCTCCGTCGCTGAGGTTCTGGAACGGTTGACCCTACTGAAGCAGTCGCGCTGCCGGAACGCAGAGGAGGTGTTCTGAACTGGAGCCGGACCAGAACCTTGTTAGATAGACACCATGTGTGCCGATGAGTCATCACAGCACTTCACCAGTGACACAGGACAAGGAGACATCTTGAGCTGAAATAGGAATAGGCGCAATGCTGCCTTTTGAACACTGAAAGGAAACAAGATTGGAGCAAGGTGTAGTGAGATACTAAACAATGTCAAATGTTTTGTTGAGAGAGGTGAGAGAGGGCATTTGAGTGTAGATATTTGGGAACCACAAAGGTTAGTTTTGAAAGTGAGGTCATTCTGGCTTCATTTTAGGGGGAAAAGGAATTATCTCGATTTATATGAATTTTCATTGTATTGTCTGATTGCTGTTGGGATTGGCTTTAGTGTTCTTTAAAAGGAACACTGAAACACAATGGCCTCCAGAACAACCTGACGTCCTGTTTGCATTGTAGGGCAGAATCAATCATGAAGGAAATAAGCCAGCAAAAGAGACCGAAACGTATTTATATCATAGAAATCATGGTGAGTGAGTTTGTGTATGTCAGTGAAGGATTTGTTAAGCTCTGTCTCCATGTAAGTGCTTCTAAATATTTGAAATAAAACACTTGACCATATTACAGTCAATATTGCACTGTTACACTACCTTACACTGTTGATATTATTTGTTATTATAAGACTCACTAGGCACAAGGTGATTTCGGTGATTTCCACTGATTTCAGAAGATGTTTTTGAGACACTTACTGGCTGGTTGACATGAAGTAGAACAGCTGATTCACACCTGTTATCACAGTCTGGTACCAGTGGTAGCCTTGTGCAATGGCCAACCTCTTGTTTAGTTTAACCCAGAAGTTGCATCAGCCAATTCTGTCTGTGTCTGATGATCTTGCTTAAGTTTCTTTGGTAGGCCAACGGTATTACGAAGAAACATCACTATTTCAAGTTCAGAATGCACTGCTTTAAGTCAGCCACTCAATGGTATCAAACAATCAATGGCTGGAATGTACAGTTTGAGTTCAGCATTGTCGCTTTCAGCCCTCCTCTGTCTGTCAGCACCACCAGGCAGGAGCTGGTGCAATGTCTAAGCTTAAAGATTCTACAATCTTTGCTTAAAGGAGAAATTTGGTGTGATAAGGATCCAAAGTATATTGTAACATCATAAAAAGTCAGAACACTTGCTGGAAACAGAATTTCGATACGTTCTTGCAGGCTGGAGAAAACGACTTCCAAGTTGTAGCTTCCAGGGGCATCTAGCTAGGTGTTAGAAGCCAAATCGCAGTTTTAAACCAAAATATCCCCACACTTTGTTTATAGTAGGATGATGGTTCCAAAATTTAAAACTAGGCATTGAAAACTTAGTAATTGTACAGATAACTACTTACCCCCAACCTGGATGCCCCCGGAAGCTACGATTAACAAGTGGTTTTCTCTGGCCTTCACAAACGTCTCAAAATTCTGCACCCCGGCAAACGTTCCAACTTTTAATGATGTTGCAATATACTTTGGGTCCTTATCACACTAAATTTCTCCTTTAAGCTTCTGACAGATTGCGGACACAGTTGTGGTGCTGAATGAGAAATTCAATGGAAGTACTAGGGCAACACTAGCTCGGCTAGGACACCACCACAAAATGAAAGAAAGTCTAGTTACACAATGACTTTACAAACACATTATGTTGTCATTCTATATTGGCAGCGCTGTGTATCTGAATTGGGGACCCTTTGACCTTGGATGTTAATTTTTGAAGTCGGTTTAAGGAATATTTTGTAGAGATATAAATATATAAAAAAATATCTATATCCATTTTTTTTGTCTCCAACTTTTTTGTTTTATCTACAGTCATTGGCCAGCATGTGTCTATTATAAGCTTATGGTAAATTCATTGGGTAAATGTAACCAGTAGATATCCTCTATCGTCTATAAACTTCCTCAGTTGATTCTTTGTATTGCAAGTTGTCAGGGCCGTAGGTTGCCAACCCATTGTCCAAGCAGACAGAAAGATATATAGATAGACATATAGATAGACAAATAGATAGATAGTTTATTTATATAGAAGAAAATTAAGATGACCAAATTGCTCACAAATAATTATGTGTAATGACATCCACACAGGGCAAGGCAAAGCAAACCACTGTTCCAGCTGGTAGACCTAGAAGATGATGTCACGCACAGTCAGGAATATGATTAGGGGCGGGGTTAGTGGGTGATGAGGAAGAGGTCGGCATGGCTTCCCTACGCTACCTCTGGTTTGTTTTGAAGGGTTACAACAACATGAAAGCCGTTGGAATAATATTGCTATTAATTACAGATCTTTGCATGAAATCTGTTTACGGTAAGGGTAAGGTCATATGTCTTATATTTCTTCAAAAGAGCAGGTGACATGCGTTTCGATATCCATTGATTTCCCAGTGTCCTATTTGCTAACACAGCCTTATGTTATGCTAACTGTGCAAGCTGAGAATTGCGTCGTTAACTACCGAGCCCGCTCTGAAGATGTGGAACGATGACAAATTATGTCATTCACTATTCTTTTCAGCACCTTGTTACAGTCGAAATGCATCTCTTTTAGGTGCTATAGCCTCCAAAAATTCAGCGTTAGCCATGCTAATAGTTGACGTCCAAGTTAGCTATCTTAGCTAACCAGCTAAACCAGTGAGGTTGAAGCGTATCTTTGTCCCACCACTGGGATTAATATAAATGACAGAAATTGTAACAGCTTGTCAGAGTTGTTATCGTGATGTATTTGATAAAAATAGAATAGCTGTCAATGACTGATGCTATGAAGAAACCCAAACTGAAGCCCTACTTAAATGTACATCATAGCTCCCAAAAACCTATTGGCACACACTAAAAATGAATTTAAAACATTATATAACCTACCTGACTAGGCCTACTATGGATATTTAAACCACCAAAACACAGGCGCAGGCAGTCTTCTATCCAGGGCCCTTGTTTGAAGTTGATTGAAGATGTCAGAGTGGTAGATCTATTAGGCCTATCCAAGATGTTACAGAGTGACATTGCTATTAACGTTACTGTTCTATTTTGTATTCTTTGTAGGGGTAAGGTAACATTATCTCTGTGTATCAGTGAAGTTTCTCATGTGGAACATACCAGCGATGTAGTTTTGCAGCATTCCGCATATAACTAGGCAGTGTCTGTTCATGCCAGTTTTGTAGTAGCTTGTTATGGCTTGAAAACTTGTACACCTATGAACATAAACCTATTTCAGACCTGTTGTGATAATAACGTTATAGCCTCTTACATTACAGTAAAACCACTTTTCTACTGCACTTCTGTACTTGCACAAATAGGCTGACACCAGTCACAAATTTCACTGCATTTTTTACAGTAGTAATCATATACATCTGACAATAAAAAATTATTATATCCTTGCAAACAAAACACAGTAAATAATCTGTTTGATGTTGCAGGCTATTTGAGCTCACCTCATGTGGGCCAGGAAGCCTTTAGCAGAGATGCCCAGTACAGTCCAGTCATCACCAGCCCAGTGGTACCTGCTGTCTCCTCAGGTAAATAGACTGATTACAACAGCACTGACACTTTGCCTGTAACGTTAATCGCCATCATTGCTTGGATAACAGTAAGAGTGTCTCCTTTGTGTTTTCATTACCTCCACCAAGGAGGTTATGTTTTCGCCTGTGTGTGTGTTTACTGGTATGTGTGTCTGTCTGTGTACAACATAACTTGAAAAGTACTGCACGGATTTGGATGAAATTTTCGGACAGCGTGTACATTGGGACAAGTAAGATCTGATGCAATTTTGGTGGCGATTGGTGATCCAGAACATGATCTGGAATTTATATTGTGTCTGTGACCACATTTCCTTGGCGGAGGTCTGTGATCTCCGAGCGCTTTTCTAGTTTAAGTTTATGTTTATGTACTTTGCTGCCATGTTTATCCCAAGCAATGTGCAATATGAGTAATAATAATAATACTAATTTCACCCGCAGCCTCTCCCGATGAACCGGTTATTGATATTTCCAAGTGTCCCAGTGGTGGACTGTGCAACAAACTTCCTGCGGACTGTGTCACCTGCAGTTACCAAGAGTACAAACTGTCCAATTGCACCTATGGAAGAACAGCATCTTTTCTTTGCAAGCCCAACAAGGGTGTCCATTGTACGGTGAGCTTTGTTTGTGAATTTGCATTCTTCATGGAACTGTGTGTGTGTGTATTTGTGTGTGTGTGAGTGAGTGAAAGAGAGAGATGGGTAGTTCTGAGTTGCATCTTACTGACTTCCTCTCTGCGATTTGTTTATTGTTATGTTTGTTGTCTTTTATTTTGTCAGGATGAATCTGGTAAACAGCAGACAGAATTCAACCAGACTTTAACATGCCAGTTCTGTTGGCAACTGGACCCGTCTCAGTACCGCTGCAAGAACGAGACTCAGTGCATGACCGTGGCCTGCCCTCGCAGACGATACAACACCACCTGCAAAGTGCTGGACCACGTCCACTGCTTGGGTAAGTCCAAAATGGTTACACTGTCTCTTTAATATGGGAACACGGTGAAAATGAAATTATTTGAAAGTGTACTGGTATCTTAATCATTTTTAACACGTTTTGTTAACGTTTTCAACATGCGTCACCGTCAAACAAAGCACTATATGAGAGCTTTGAAATGTACTGTGGTTGCTGTGTCTGAAATTGTTGCTGCCACAACATTGGATCACCACATGAATAACAATGCTAGAACTGCATGATGACGACAATTGTGTTTCCTGTAAAATCCTGAGTTAAATAATATCAACAAAACTAACAGTATTGTTATCAATAGCGCCATCTTTTTAAAATCCATCTCGGTGTTATGCCACTTCTGGTATTTGCCACTTCTCCAAACATACACACTATATCTCTTGCCTTGGCAGTTAGTGGAACTAGGCCTTGATTGATGACTTTGGTTATTGTGTTGATTCCGAGTCGGGAGCAGCTTGCCTGTTGCTATGTAATTATGCTAACCATTGCCTTCATCTCCCCAGGAAAGAGAGATTTCAAGAAGCGTTTGTACTGCAACTGGACCGGGGGCTACAAGTGGTCAACAACTCTAGCATTGAGGTAGTAATCACATAAGTCATTATTAACAGTCGGAGGCTTCTCTTCAGCCATGGCCTCTATGAAAGAGAAATAGTCCACTTCCTGGTTATTAGGTATATGTATGGCTGAAATATGCATGTAATTATGTCTTTGGTTCTTTGTAGGTGCTGCCAGGCTAATATTAGTAGTGTGATTGAGAAACACTGTACTTTGTAGTTTTTGTCCCTGAAAGTTGGAGTAATATGGGCACGTCTGTTCAATGCTATGGCATTGGAACTCAAATAAGCACAGAGGAACACCCATGATTTATTTAGTTTATATCAATTCAATTAAATTCATGTCAGTTTATAGTTTATTTGAGCAACTCATGGCCATGTATACACACAAAACAGTACAGATACAAAGAATCATGTATAAAAACAAAAATGAAAGACAACAAATCATATACATCAGATATTTCAGCCAATGCAACCTCAGTCTGGATGTTAAGCGTGTTTTAACTCACACTGGGATTTCCAAAGTGCAAACCAAAAAAGGCATTGAATTTGCTGTGTCCACTGTACTATTTTGGAGTACAACATGTACCCTATGAAAGCTATATTCTCATGTTATTCTTTTGCCTGTGTGTTTCGCTGCAGCATCACCTTAGGCGGTTTCGGTGCGGACCGGTTCTACCTGGGCCAGTGGCGAGAGGGTCTGGGCAAACTGTTCAGCTTCGGCGGCCTGGGCATCTGGACTCTGATAGACGTGCTGCTGATCGGAGTGGGCTACGTGGGGCCGGCAGATGGCTCTCTCTACATCTGATTGGCTGAGCCAGCCAGCGGGAGGACTGGTAGCAGGAAGTGATGTGAATGGGGGGTAGGGTTTTGGGGTGACAGGACACCTGTACCAGGTGTCTTAATCTCTCATATCACCTCTGTCCCCTCAGATCACCACAGTCTCATCATCTGTCCCTCTTGCCCACCTGTCTCTCTCTCTCTCTCTCTCCCACTCTCTGTCTGCCCTCCACCCCTTGCTCTCTTCTCTCTCTGTCCCTTTGCACTCTTTCATTGGGCAAGAAGAGCTCAAATCAGATTCTGGTTAGCACGTGTGCGGCTAGCCAAGCCAACAGTGCAACAGCCTCCTGCTCCCATCTGCCTCCTGAGAGGACTCAGCGCCGTTTGCTCGCTCGCTTGTCTCTGTTGTAGCCCACGCGTGTCAGAGCAAACCCCCACCACTTCACCCACCCCACACACACACTTACACACACACACACACACACACACACACACACACACCCTCTACAGAGGGGCCAGCGAACTCTTTGGAGACTGGGCCTGTCTGTACAATAAGTCTCTTAAGCCTGGTTATCTGAATTACACATTACCCCAGAGACATGCCATTGAAGACTGCTACTGACCGGGGGGGCCATAGTGATTGTTTGCACATCAAAACCTGAGGTTTGGGAACCTCGGATTTAAGCGGTTGAACAAAAATATGGTCGGCTGAGAGCTCCAGTAATTGTTTTTTTGTTAATATTTTTTATTTAATTTTGGGTGGGGATGGTGTAACTGTAATGACTTATCCATGACCTTAAGAAGGACCCTGAGCCATCAGATGTGGCTAATGTTAAAGACATTACACTCCGACTCCATGACTCCAGAGATGATGGAGGGATGGAAGGAGGGATGGAACTGATGTTATGAATGATAGTCTGTGTTCTGGTGCACTGATCCCCATTCAGATACTCTAATGGCATGCTGTATCCTTCCAGAGGCTTGTTGCTTTTGTTATTGTTTTTCTACTTTTAAAAAGAAATGGAATGTTTGTGTTGTACAGTCTGTTAGAAATGCTGTTATTTTGTAAGCAAAAAAAAGAAACATTTGAGTTCAGACGTCATTCAATTAATGGTTATGATCTGTTGCGCTTCTGTGCATGGTTACATACATAACTGATCAATTATTACTGTCAGCAGGTATCACATGGTGTCAAATATGGTCATATCACCGAGAAATAACAGGTTTTAAGATTCAATAAACGATTGTATTTATTTCATTCTAGAGTATTTATTTTGAAAGTTAGTCTGAAAAAGACCGCACAAGTAAATCCATCAGTATACCATAATCTTAAAGAGTGTTATTACACTAAGGTGAGGACCAAAACCTCTCCTTGCGCCTCTCAAACTGGTGTGTCAGCCAGAATTGTTCATGCCAGATTTGTTTAATAGCCTTGAGGTTTGTCTATAACCACTGGACATGAGTCATGACTCATCTGAAAGGTCACTCACTCTCACTACTCCCTCAAAGTTGTTTTTAACACAAGGGTGCTAATTCTCATTCCCCGTTCGTCCTCACTATGCATGCCGCATCGCACTTATCACGAAGTACAAGATCCGCACTCTGGCAATGTCGTTGCGCAATGGCAGACTACTACGCGTAGTATGCGGTCATGAGCACTTGTACCCGGTGTGACAGCTATTTTTTCAGAGGACGTGAGACTGTAGTTTTGTTAGACACACACACATTCACACACAGTGCTCCATTGCCCTTGCCTCCTACCACCGATGCCTTTGCTAAAACGCACGCCCCCTCTTACGCGGAACATCCTACACAACAGCAGCGCGTGTGTTGACAGAGATCCAGCTGGCTGGCACTGTGGTTTTAACGGTTGTGTGTGGTGAGTGTGCGTGCGTGTATTGATGTGGGAGTCAATGGTGGGCCTCCCTATGACCAGCTGTGACCTCAACCCCTTGTGAGTCATCTCTATGGCGCTGACTTTATTTGGTTTCTAGGAAGTGTAGGCCTATTCTGTAGAAGTCTAGTGTAGGCCTACACCAAATTTCATATTAAGTCCTTTTCTTTACGGATTCAAATATAGCTCGGTAATAAAGGCTCTAACACCTAAATAGTTGGACTGGAAATGGTTTATGGAATTGAACATTCATTCCGGCTAATGATCAAATTTTGCACCCACGTCACGGTTAATTAAAATTGAGAAAGCATGTGGTGGGGAGCATCGTGTCATTCTGAATTGCAGATTCTTTCTGGAGGGCAGACCATCAAGCGCACAGTGACCGGACAAAGGGTTGTTCAATTAGCGTTACATAAAAACAATTAGCATGGAAACTATAGTCAACTCCTCCAGATAGACCTGCTCTTCCCCAGGTCTTTTCTGGTGGGTTCCGTGCGCAGGTTCAGTACTGCCTAATTGCGGCACATTTCCATGCCGCTCGGCATGATTTGCGTTTCCATAGATGTGCTCGGTTGCTAAGAAACATCTGAATGTCATGCTCTCACTAATTGCGTCCAAGAATGTAATGGAGCTGAAGAAATACCGGCGTCTCCAGTCCGACCCCTTCTTACAGACTGCCGCTTTTCTGCTCTCTGCCGATTTCTAAAGTGCCGTTTCCGACGCGCGTGCCCCAATCACACTCCGCTGGTGACGCTCGAGATCCATCCATCTGTGCAGAGATTCACACCAGCAAAGCCCACACACCGAGGGCTGTGCGTGCGCCCATGCGCTATACTGTAGGCTAGACCATAGCAGCTGTGTTTGTCAAAGCAAATCCATGTGGAACCGTGTATCATTCCCACTTGCCGTTCTTGGTCCGAAAGGATTCATTGCTTGAGCATCATGCCAAATTTAAGAACTACATTGGTTACAGAACAAAACCTCAAGGAAAACGCCACAAAATGCCATTTCGGTTATTTATTTGTATCATAGCAAATAAACGCTGTACATTGCCTCAGTTCATGAGTAAAGGCAAGTTGGAGAGTAGTTAGTTTGCCATGTTGTGGACGTCCCTTTGCGTATCCCGTTACTCAACATGCTACAAACGGAGAGGAAGCAGCAAAACCTCCAGCCAAGCCAAGGAAGAGCCCCTGCCATGCCATACAGTCTCTGATTAACAATAGGATCAACTAAAATAAAGAGCATTCTCCAAAAGGCAAAGAAAGAAAAAAAATGTTAACTTAAAAACTTTAAATTAAAAGAAACGAATAAAACAAACAAACAAAAAAATGTCCCAGGAGCGATTACCTTGTAACATATGGCAAAGGGAAAGGTTATGGCCACAGATGAGAGTGAAATTGCCACTTGTCTTCTTTTTTTTTTAACAAAATAGGGGAAGTGTTGCTGTACTTCAGACACCACACACACCCCTAAACCACACTATAAACACAGGGACAACATTCAAAAGACGGCCATTTGTGTAACATTACACTCACACATACATTGACACGCATACGCAACAGGACAGCCATGTAAAGAAAATGGAAAAAAAACTGAAAAGCGGCATTTAAGTTCATTCCCTTTTAGAACTTCACACACCTGTGGTGGCATCTCAAATACTGAAGAGCTTGCTTTTTAAGTTCTACATACACAGATTACTTCACCATCAATTTCTTCTCTAGTAACACTTTTTTTTTACAATATTGAATCCAAAATAAATGATCACAATGCATGTAATTAACCAAAATGTGTATAAAAGGTATTACAAAGACAAAAAGACAGACTTCAGAATAACTAAACAAAATGTTTTGGTGGCCACTTCAGTGTTTGGAGGGTGAAGAGGTAAGGGTTTAGATAAAGGGATCAACTGGCAGAAGACATAGGGGTGGGAGTCGTGTAACCGCCCTTAGGGGTGGGGTGGGGGGGGTGTTGGGGGGGCATCAGATGGTCTGGTCCAGAGAGCATCAGGTTTGCGTGGTAACAGTCTTGGCCCGGTCGCTCGTGCCGAGGGGGTGAAAGCCACGGGTCCCGTCGGGTCCTCGAGGAAGGCGCACCACTCCAGGAGGAAGGCCGTCAGCGTTCTGGATCTTTCTACCCATCATGGGGCTTCCCACCGGGCTGCTCTCCTGGGACGCCACCTGCTTGCGGCGCTGCACCCAGGGGCTCCCGGAGGGCGTCAGGCTGCTGTCCGAGGAGTAGTCGGCCCAACGCCTCCCCGGCTCGGGGCTGAGCCGGCCCTCGCTGGCCAGCGGCGACTTGCTGGAGTGGGGCGACTTGCGCTGGGAGCAGGGGCTGGCGCGCGGGCTCGACCAGGGACTGGAGCGCGGGGACACCGCCGGACTCAGGTGATTGTTCTGGAAGCCTGCGCCGCCGCCAGATGTGGGGCTGAGCTTGTTCAGCGAGCGCGTCTTACGGGCCAGCCGCGGTGACGTGGGGTTGCTCTCCGTCTCCGAGGAGCTGCACGCCGAATCGTCGCCGAACTGCAGCTCGCGCACGCGGCTGTTGAGCGAGCGGCTCTTGCGCATGCCCATGCCCACCACGCCGCCCTCCTCGCGCTGCAGACGCTCCTTCGACACCTTCTTCTTGGGCGGCTTGGTCCCGATCAGAACCACCTTCAGGCCCAGCGGACTGCCGCCGCCGCCCTCCTTCTCTCCCCCGACCATCTCGTGGGCCTTCACAGCCGCTTCCACCTCCTCGAATTCCACGATGGCGCACTCCTCCTTCCCCAGCTGGGTGTATCGGCCGCTCAGCTTCTTAATGTCGGCCGGTAGGTCCTTCCCAGGCTTCAGCACACGCACCGAAGCAATGGACCCGTACGTCCCGAAGGCCTTAAGCAGCAGCTCCATGAGACGCTCCTGCTGAGTGGAAGCGCCTCCGTTAGCTCCGCCCCCTGAATCACTAGCCCCTCCCCCTCCCTGCAGTGCCACACCCAGCTCAGGCCAGCGGTGGAGCTCGCTAAGCAACAGCATGCGACTGGGCAAGGACTCGCTGGCGAAGACTGGCACCATGGTTCTACGGCGCACCTTGCGTCCCTCATCGTTCAGCTCCAGGAGAGAGGACTGGCGCAGGGCATAAGCTGTGGTTCTCCAGTCCCGGGTCAGATGTTTCACCTGTGGGGACGGAGGTAGCGAGGGAGGGACGGAGGGAGAGAGAGAGAGGCAAGTGGTGAGAATGGGAACAGCATCAGATACTCTACACAAGAAAAAGGATGTGGCTGATGCAACTTCCTCTTTTTTCTTTTTTTTTCTCTTCAAACTTGGTCATGAGAGGCTGTTACACCGACAAGCTGATTAACACTTTATGGTCATAATGGATTTGTGTGTCAGTCAAAGGGAAGTAATTTCATTACATGTTAAACATTAATTGTGGCATATCACCCCAATCACTTTCTCTTCCCACACTTGCAAATGCCTTTGAGATCACTGTGGCTGGTAGAAAGAGCAACAGCAGCAACCACAGCACAACAATAACAGACTCGGCTATTCCACTATGAGCAGGCTAATCAGCCGAGGGCAGGGGTAGGGAACCTGTGGCTCTTTTGATGGTTGCATCTGGCTCACAGACAATTCTTTAATAAACAGAATGATAATATTAAAAATAGAAAAACATTGTCATCTAGGCCTATTTCAATCCATTCATCTATCTATTTCAGTCCAAGGTAACTGGAATTCGGCTAGCTTTGCTGGTCCTTTAGCAATTGTGAGAAACCGAAAACCATTCACAGATGGGGAGTATGCAAAAACATTCATGCTTGATGTTACAAATTAACTTTTTGATGACTTTTCGAATAAAGACAAGATAATCAAACAAATAAAAGACATGTCTCTGACATGCCTCTATATTGTATTGCTCTGACGGAATTAAATTTTAAAATATGTGGCGTTCATGGCTCTCAGCCAAAAAGGTTCCTGACCCATGGGGTAGGGCCTCTAGGCAACCATTCTGTTCAGGAAAGGGACTGTACTGGAGGGTCTGCAATATACCCTGTTGTGACATAACCATGAGCAATATTGCACAAGCCTCTTCACTAACAGGGTGTTCTGCTCCATTCGTGTGTGTGTGTGTGTGTGTGTGTGTGTGTGTGTGTGCGTATATGTATGTCAGAGAGGAAGTGTACCTTTTTAAAGGAGGTGAGCAGTTTGACGCTGACGAAGCCAAGCTTGTTGCGCCTGACATGTTTGAGCAGGAAGGCGTCATGTTCCAGATTCTCATCCGACAGGTAGTACTCAATCTGGGCCACCAGCTTCTGTGTGAGCTCCGGGTCTGGGGGCTGCCAGCTCTCCTCCTCCAGTTCCCCCCCACTGGTACCAGCGCCACTGGGAGAGGAGCAGGAGAAAAATACAACAAAGAGTCAACACAGACATGGAGATGTGGACCAGACATGGCTAAAAAAGAAAAGACACACACAAACAAACAAGACAAAGACAACAATGAAGACTATGAAAAAAAAGAGAAACAAAACAGTCAGAAACAAAAGAAGAAGGGGGTGGCATGTAGGCTATGTGTTAGAAAGGTAAAAATAACCCAAAATAAAGTGACCTAAATGACTCCGTGAAGATGTCGACACATGACAACGCAAAAAGCCGAGGCGGGATAGTGAGGGGCGTTTTTGGCACTGGCCTGTGCAACATGTTGCCTTCTCTGATTCAAAATTCCACCGACAGTCAGCCTGCGTGACCATAACATGACCATCAACAGCTTTATGCGCCAAGATCGGAACACTACAAACTGTCCAGCCAACATCAGTGAAGCTGCCAAGACCTCTAGTGCACACTGTTACACACAGACGAAATGACAATCTTTTCCGGAAAGGTTTCCACCTTCAGAAAACCTACACAGGATAGGGTTGAGGTTTTAACATTTTTATCCCGTTGATCAAAACATACTCTGCTAAGAAATTAAATGGGTGAGTCATCACCTCCTCTCGCTGCCTACAGTCGATTTTAAATTGCTACCCAGCAAGAACACCAAACTGAAGTGGACTGGACCGCTGCAGGCGACTGGAGTGGCATAATCAACAACAGTGTTGCAGTTCTGGGGGGAAGCCCTTCAAAAATAATACAAAGACGATGAGTCACCATGCGTCCAACACAAAAGCGATCGATTAGCCTTTGGCTAATCTTACTAGTGCTTCATTTCCGCGTCGGTCAGCTGTCAAAAAAAGCCAAAATAAACTGACACGAGAGACCGACCGCGAGCCATTCGGACGGCGCGGCACGTGAAGCTGATTTGTTGCGCCAGGTGGCAAAAGAGTGCCGTATGGTGGTACAGATGCGGCTTGGGACACCTTCCTGATAACCTTCCAATTTTTTTTTCCTTTTTTTTAAACCAAAGGTCAAAGCAGAGGCTTGACCGTGTCAGAAATCGAGGGCCAGCGAAAGATGACGCAGGGAATTGGATCAACAGGTCTGAAGGTGCCATTCTGACCTGCTGGCAAACACTAGCCTACAGGTTTACGTCAAGGGGATTAATAGAATGATTTTCCAGTACTAGAACTAAGCATTTAATTCCAGCACACCACTGAAGTTTATATTCACTATAACGTACGCCTGAGTCAATCACTAACGTTACTACTCAAATCAAATAACGTTAACCTCAATGGTTTCCCTCAAACACTGACGTTAGTGTAACGTTAAACATATAGCTTGCTCCAGACCGGATATATTGTTACCATATGCCTTAGTAAACGTTACTTTGAAACAATATATGACGAACCACTTCCTTGCTTAATATTCTACCTTGATTTGTCATGTCGCCCAATTTCGTCCTCGCTACCGCTTCCTCCGTGAATATCCAAATGGTTTGCCGAGAGCTCCTCGTCAGGTTCTATCTCCTCGTCTTCTGCTGCCTGAATAGCAACAGTTATCGTGACTTGGGTGCCCATCTCCGAGAGGTGTTGGTCCACTGTAATCACCTCCTCGTTTACCGTGTGCCCGATCAAGTCTGATACAGACTGAGCGGGCAGCTCCATAGTCGTAGTCATGCTGCCCGGGGTGAACGCGTCTCCTGTCAGTACCTCTGCCTCGGTTGCAAAGACCGTGCCGCCCTGACTGCTGACGGAGTTGCCGTTCGAATCGAAAGCAAAGACTGGGCAAGGGCTGCGAAAGGCGTGAGGCTTCTGGGACCAGCGCTGATGGATGGCGAAGGGAGCCCCAAAGATGCGCTCCACAGCTTGCCAGAGCTCCCAGATTCTACCCCACGGAGAGCCCTGTGGTGGCGGCGCGGAGCTGTTAGCAGCTAGCGAGACACAGCTAGGAGCAGGGGAAGCGAAGGGGATGGAGTCGTCTTGTGGTGTTACTTCCTGATATGTAAGAGGCTTTTTCCTTTTGAAACGCGCCCTCGGATTGGGCCATGGCATCTTTCCGCACTCATCCCCAACCCACCAGCAAAACGCAAGCTGAAGCCAGGAGGGAGGTAGAAGAAAGGAGAGACAGCGGAGAAACGCGTTTATTAATGCGTGCATTTGTCTCACTTGTCTGTTTTATCAGAGGAGTTTGCTATGGTTTGATCGTTCACTATATAGCCTATTCATGCCACGTTCATAAATCCAGGTGATAACAATGGCGCAATTAGGGGAAGAGGGCCAATCAACAGCGTCAGCAGTGTCGACCCACTTCCCCAGTCTTGTAAATTGGATAATAGGCTTTGGCATTTAGACCGGAGAAGATTTGCCTGGAAGGGAAGGCGAAAATAAAGGACATGAGACGAGTAGGCCTATTTGTCCCACCATGTTTCTGGAGATTGTTTATCAAGCATATAACGGTCTTGTAACAAGCATTATTATTTTGAGTCTATTTCAAAATGCTTCACATTAACACTTTTCCTCGAACAAGGTGTTTACCTATGATAATGATGGTGTCAATCAGTCCTGTCAGCAGGGCAGTTCACCATGCATCTGCTGTGTGTGTGTGTGTGTGTGTGTGTGTGTGTGTGTGTGTGTGTGTGTGAGAAAGAGCGCGCACGCGTGCGTGTGTCTGTGTGACAGCAGTGACGTCTGTCACCCGTCGGCAGGTAGCCTGGCTGGCTGGTGCACTGACTCACGCGTCTGCAACACCCAGCCCAGCCCAGCCCAGCATCGTTATTGATGGCTTTGCTCGGTCCAGTCGCAGACACCTACTGTGAGGTAATGCGGCTACAGGCATCCCAAGTGGGTTATTATCTCGCTGGCAAGAGCAGAGCAGAACCCTGTACTGAGGAGGAGAGAGAGAGAGAGCACTCATTCACACAAAGAAAGAAAGAAAGAAAAAAGTCTGTATTTTATAATCCACATTACAAAGAAGGAAAATGGAAAAAACATTCTTGTGTCTTGAGTTGCATGTTAGCCATATTTTTATGCAACCTCAGCTGAAATGTATTTGTGAATCACAACAGAATCATAAACATATTATTGCCCCTGACATATTCCATATCAAGCAGTCACTTATATCCAGAACAGCCTGTACAGCCATTGTCTTGCAACACAATAAAAAGAGTGAGCTTGCATAATAATACAGTACAAACACATCCTAACATTTTTTTTAGTACAATCTTAAATAAATGGTTCTAGTGCCAAGTCAAAATCACAGACTCCAGAGGAGAAGAAAATGACTCAAGGTTTGTTTGCCTAGTGTGTGGGCAACTGTGCTAGTATCAGTCAGTGTTTGATCAGTGATTAGTTTTCTAATGAGCAGAACCACCCTGTTATTTTTGTTTTAAGATGTTGGAGTCTGACTGACAGTTTCTCCACATGGCGGCAGAGTGTCTTCACTCCACTATGTTGCAGTTACAATATGAGAGATCTGTTGCGCAACACACACACACACACCCTCCAGCACACGGAGGGAGTCACCCTCTTCTTAAGCTCGACGGCTCTCTGCTTTTCTTCTCCGTCAGCCTCCGGTGCTTTTCACATGTTGATCTCGACGGGTGTGTGGATTGGCGAGATAGTGACTGTGCTTTAGTCCTACCTAGCGGGCTCATTCTGACTCAGGCAAGATATTTATAGACTATTGCACCCAAGAGAGAGCTGACTTGCCTGGATCCCTCCCCCCGCACCTCCCCCTGAATACAAAGGCAACAGACAAACAGCTCTGATCCTTGTCTCAGTAGTGTGTTAACCTCCCAATGTGAAATGTCTCACAGATACATGTAATCCTTTTGACTACTGCCCTTATACTCAAAATGTCAATACCAACTGTGCGTTTCAAGATATTCCATCTTAATCATATTTTCACTGTGGATGTATTAAAGATGTGTATGAATTCTGACTGAGTTTAAAGCCAGACAGTCTTTGATGTTTGGATTCTCATATGGTAGGCTGTGAATGATTGTGATTGAGATATAATGGCTTATTACTTTTGGACACTCTGTAAACTCTGCAGAAAGACCCATTCTAACCAACAGCAATGGAACCAACCCAACCTGCTCTTGGAGAATCAGGATCTGAACCCTTCAATTCCTCTCCCTAAGCCCTAGACCCTAGCCTTAGACTGCATTGGCTTAACTGACATGAGTCCACTTCACCATTGTCTGATTTATGACAGAATGTTTGGAGGGTTCAGGGTTAAAAGTTAAGCAGGACATTGGCATTCAGAAATCTGGTGGAGACAGAAATCTGCAGATCAAACTTTATTCATTTCACTTGACACTGAAGGTGCCAAGGTTTTCTAGTGTTCAGAAAAAGTAAGTCTATAATGCAGTTTGCCTGTTTAAAAACAGCTTGGACAGAATGGGTGGATCAGGACAAGGCTATCTGTTCTTTGTCTGTATCTTTTGCCAAGCCTCTCCTACATTTGGCAGCTAGGTCTCAGCAATGTGTCAAATTGAATGTTCTTTCAGTGGAATCCCTGACTAACATCTAAGCCTATAGTTAGTGGCCACCATTCTGCTGTCTGGACAGAAAGTTCAGAAAACATTCAAGAACACCCAATAGGGTGAAAGGCCTTTTCTACCATATCGATTACAAAAGTTGACATCATAAGAGAGTACAATTATCAAAATCCATTATGCTAACCTCCAGTCACTCTGTTCCTCTAAGAAACGTTATTCAGCCTAGCACGTCCAATACACTGTAGGACGAACCAGGCTATTCCTATCCATTGTTCCACCATGGTGGAATGAACTCCCAAATACGACTAGAGGAACAGACACTCTCTCCAACTTGAAGAAATCGTTGAAGACAGTTATTCAGAGAATACTGTTGTCCCAGAATTCCAAATATCTGGAAGGCACTTACTATGCAGTTAGTAGATGATCTCTAGCCTACTTAAATGATGAGCACCACTTGATGAACTCTACCCAAGCGCTGCCCTACTATTGACTCTATTCCCTGACCCCTCCATTTGAATGACAGTTCTACAAATCTCCTGATGATCAAATGATGATCTCCACCCAATGAACTCTACCTAAATGCCACCCGACTATTGACTCCATCCCCTGACTCTTCTACCTGATTAACTGTCCCACAAACTATAGGCTACTTTGCCTACCATTTAGTAACTCTCAGACAATATTCTGTATTCATGCTGTTACTCTATGAAAACCATGGTCAATCTATGTATCAGGCCTTGACCACCGACTATACGGGTAGCCTTCACCGGGACCCGACAGGTGGGTTGAGCACATGAGACATGGATATGCCCAAGGTTTCTTCCTAAAATTAATAGCCTAAGCATGCACACACCAGGCATGGCCTAAAGCAGGGGTTTTCAACTGCTTCAGTCCCAGGGACCTCCAGTCTAACTAAGAAGTCATTGGCGGCCCACGGTTTAGCCAGAGACCACCACATTTACCCAATTATGCAGAGAGTTTTTTCTTTCACAAGATCTGGAGTGATGGACATTGTATAAAGCACATGAAAGTACACCTGGAAAATGAGTCCTGCGCTCAAACAGTGCTTATTTCTCAAATTAGGTATTCAAAAATCAATTTCGAATAGGCCTACACTAAATTAAAACTGGAAGCCATGTCAGGGACCACCTGCAGTGTCGTTACGGACCACCTGTTGAAATCCCATGGCCTAAAGTAGGCTATTCTGAAACTGAGGTCTGGGGACCCCCAGGGGTCCGCAGCACATTGCATCCATGAAAAGGTTTACAAACTATTTCAAATAGGCTTACAAAAACTGCTCCTGCTCTGTCATGCCAAAAGCAATAACATTTAAAACTGTTGTGGTGAATAGCCTAAGCAAAATATGTTCAAAAGCATCTGAAAGAACAAATGACTAGATTTTTTTGTTGCCCAATAAAGTTTGAGAACCTGGTCTAAAGTGTGTGTTGGTTCCTCGGTTCCTCAGAGAAATACCTTTAAAAGGACCGGAAGTTGGCGTAACCATTAGAACGTGTTGTCGTTGCTAAGGAAGTGTGGCACGCTTGTTGTTCTCTCCAAGGGGCAGCTCTCCCCACTTGTAGATTTTGCTCAAACCAACTTCACTTTAATCGCGACATCTCTGGTGGTGGTGGGCATAGATTAGTAAACCACTTTAGAAATACAAATCTACGAAATTGATGCTACGGATGCAGAAGTGAGACTAGAATTTACACCTGCACTTTTTTTGCTAACGTTAACCTCGCTGGCCATCTCTCTGTCAGCATGCGGCCCCACAAACACCACAACAACAACGGCGCACCGTTCTTCATGCCTATGGTAAGATGAATTGCATACCAAATAACTATTAAACAAGAAAACATAGATAGAAACCCAGAACTAATGTCATCCACCCACTGTAGACTTGGTAAAAGTATTGTGATGTGAAAACCTACACCACAACGTTACATTTTTATCGAGAAATGCGATTTTTAGACTTGGTAAAAGTATTGTGATGTGAAAACCTACACCACAACGTTACATTTTTATCGAGAAATGTGATTCAAGTAGATTTTGGTTCATTATCATAAATGCATTTGGCTAGTGAATGAGGCTGCTGAACTTGGCTAGGCTCCCTCAGTTGAGAGGATACATGTGGTGAATACCAAGGAAGGAGATTTTCTGCCTGACTCTTTTACAGGTTAACAGCTATAAACTGCACCTTGCTGCGGTGAAATCTCTCATACCTGATAGAGATGTTCAAAAAACGGTGAGATTAACTACTTTTCACACACACACACACACACACACACACACACACACACACACACACACACACACACACACACACGAGACACACATTTCTTTATTTACACTCTTACAAATTTTCACAGTTTGACTTGCAAGCGTGCCATGAACTAACCAGAAATATTCACCTGGACTCACTGAAGACAACCCCACCAAGATTAGGTAAGCCTATAGCAAGATCCTCATACGATAGTGTGTGTGTGTGTGTGTGTGTGTGTGTGTGTGTGTGTGTGTGACATGTGCAATATGCATTAAGTGTGTAAATTCATTCATCGTGCATCATTTCAGTTTGTTCATGGTACAGTACATGTCTGTCCCCCTACCCCTTGCATGGCCCTTACCCATCATTATGTGTGTGTGTGTGTGTGTGTGTGTGTGTGTGTGCCGTGCTGTAGACCTCCGCCATGTTAGCCCTGCTGGCAGGAGGCCTGCGCACGCTCCTCTGCTGGCGTTTGTCAATGAGCATCGGAGTCCGGAGTGCCATCTGCGTGCCCACCGCCCCGCCGCTCTGAGCCAGCCCCCATGGGACCAGGGGTGCCAGTCTGCCCGCGCCAAACCCCGACGACACACTCATAGTGCTGGAACCACACACACACACAACCTTCTTCAAGCTTCAGGTAAGGGCCCTCTCACACAGAGACACACACACACATACAACCTCCTTCAGGCTTTAGGTAAGGCCCCCCCCCCCACACACACACACACACAAACACACACACACCTCCCTATGGTTTTCCTCTGTTCTTCACTCTCAAACACTGATGAAGAACTCTCCAAAAGAGTTAAACCCATGGAGGTCTGCTTTCAAGGCATCTCAATTGTGTCTTGGTCACACAAACAATCTCTGTGTTCTGGTTGACCTGTCCATTGTATTATCTATAGAAGCCAACTGTATTTAAAGCTGATGGAGAATCAGTGTTAAAGGAATATTCCACCTTTTTATGAAAATTGGTCATTCACCCTGTTCCCTTAAATACATATGTGGGTAAAAGCATTTTGGTCTTAGTGCATTCGCTTTCCTAGTCTGCCAACCCAAATTTTAGCTTTAGCTTATCATAAGCACTGGAATGTAATGTAGCCAAAGAGTTGCTATCTGGCTACTTCCATTCCAGCACCTATGCTAAGCTAATATGATGCTAAATTTGGGGTTGGCAGACTAGGGACCAAAATGCTTTTACCCACATACAGTATGTGTTTCTAGGTAAGCTGATTAACAACCAGCTTTCATAAAAATATTCCTTACACCCATACACAGTGCCTGGTCTTTTCCTGAGCTTTACACACTGATACAGGTACATCTGTGCTTAGGTGAGTCCACAGCCATAGGTGCAGCTGCAGCTGCAGCCACAGCGTTGGACAGCACCCTACCTGGCTTCCCCATCGCCTTTCGATCTCGAGACGACTGCGCCTCCAGTACAGAACGCCTGGATTTGGACAGGTGAGCTTTACAATTAGAATCACTCTTGTCTGTGTGGACCTAAACGGATTGGCTGATGGCAAGCATTTCTTTAAACAGGGAGAGAGAAACCAACACTTTTCTGAATGCCACAAGAAAAGGTCATAAAATGTCAAATTTGTAATTCTAAGTATTAGCCAGCAGATGGCAATAATGACCTATTAGAGGGCAATGGCACGTGCAGAGAGAGACTCACACAAACAAACGTCTGCACATGTGCACAGTCAGAGCTCTGGTAGTTCACTGATTAGGAGAAGGCTGATTAGTTGATGTGAAACTCTTGAGCACTTTAATGTAGCGCCATGTTGTTTATTACCGAGAGTTATTTGAAAGTTGAGGCAATTGTTTGTTTTCTTCCCCTTGTGTCAGACGTGGGCTGGTAGAGTGCCCCCCAGTGGTGGGACTGGAGAAGCTCCGGCTGCTGAACCTCCAGCACAACCTGCTGACTCATGTGTCCAGGCTGGACTCACTGAGACGGCTGGTGTTCCTGGATCTCTATGACAACCACATCTCCGACCTCGCTGGCATCGCATGCCTTGTGTCACTCAGGGTGCTCATGCTGGGCAAAAACAGGTGTGTGTGTGCGTGTGAGTGTATGTGTGTATGTGTTTATTATGTGCTTATTTGTGCTTGGCAGATGTCAGAGCGACGTACAGTACAAAAATGCTATTTAAAAACAAGAAAATGTGTTCCTGTGTGTGTGTGTGTATGTGTGCGTGTGTGTGCACATGTGTGTGTACGTAACTGTAGAATATTTTACTGTACTGAAGCCTACACTGGTGGCTCTGAGCAAAGCTGAATCAGACCCCCAGAACCAGTCGGACACCAGGGCCCCCATATACTAAACCTCCAAAAGTAGTGAGGCACCACGGCTCCCATCTGCTGGTGCACTTGCAGACTCAGACTTCCCCTCTCTGACAAATGACCTTTTTGGAGAAAATGAAAGTCACAAATCACCCTGTGAGCCGCAGGAGTTTGGTGACTGTAGTCTGCCATTGTTCCTGTCTATTTTAGAGCGACCTTTTCCTCTCCGTCGGGGGCCCTGAATTCAAAGCATGCCACAGGTGTTTTTTTCGGTTGGCCACTAAGCTCTCTGGCAAATTGCTCCTGAGTTGTAGTGTAACTGAGCATGCTCAGACTCCGACGCTGATATGCTTTAGTTATCACCTGCCGTGTAAGTGTTGTGTGGTCTACAGAGGTCTCTGTGCTGTGAAAGAAATGTAAAATGTATAGAACATTGGTTCTCAAACTGGGCTCTGGGACCCCCTGGGGTCTGCTGCACATCACTAGGGGCCCCATGAAAAAGTATGCTACAAAAAATAAACCTGTCTTATAGGGATAGAAATAATATTAAAACACTCTGCTTAGGCAACACTAGGCCATATTAGGTCATATTTTGCCCAATCAAGTTTGACAACCCTTGTCTGTCTGTCTGTATGTACTGTATGTATGTATGTATGTATGTATGTATAGAATATATAACAGCCTCTCTTCAATTTCCCTTCAGGATCCAGAGAATATGCCACCTGGATAACCTGGCCAAGCTGGATGTCCTGGACATGCACAACAACCAGGTATCATCACTCTCTCTTTTCTTTCTCCCCTTGACCAATGTTGTCACATGAGTCTCAACCCCCGTAACGAATGTTGCTCAATTCAAGCAATCAAGCAGTATATAAAGAGACCTCATGCTTCCCCTCCGCCTTTCTCAATGCTGCATGCATTCAATTGGGAACGCTTAGCGTGAGTCAGTCTACTGGCCCATTTCCATGGAAGATGATTCAGAAACACCAAATTCTTTGACTTTGAATGATGGCGAGGGTGATGAAAGTGACGACCCCTGGCCCTACTCAGCTTCCCTTCAGCCAAATAGATTGTGCCCTAAACTCTAAATGTTGAACTTTTGAGTGCCAGCTTTCTTTAATATACACAGTAGGCCTACTTCTACTTTTACTTTCAGTACTTGAGTAGTAATTTTTAAAATACTTGCAATACTTAAGTACAAAACATTTTGAATACTTTAGTATTTCCACTTAAGTATGATCTTTAAAGAACACTTCAACCTCTACTTAAGTCACTTTTTTTGTTTTTATTCAGTTTTGTAACTGTAACAGTACCTGCGAGATTCTGTGAGAAAGTACTGTTAACATATACCATGTAGTGTTTACCACACGTGTACAGTACACACACACTCTCACACACACACACACACACAGACACACACTCTCTCTCTCCCAGCAGAATTGCTACAGTAGATGGCGGGCACTAACCATATCACAGTGCCAGTTCCCTGTGGGAGGCATCAGACCTGAGTCAGTCACCCACCCTGCTCCCAGAAAAACAGAATACGCGTTACTGGCTCTGGTGCCACTCGGCAGGCCTGGTGCCCAATGGCATCTCTGGCAGCGCCAGGCTGTGAGTGGCGGGCAGGGGCTCCGTTTAACGCCCACTCTAATAGAGACTGTGTGCCAGGGCTGGCAGGGGTGCCAGAGATGCCAGGCCCCTAGCTGCGCTCTCGGCTGGCACAGGTTCAGCCTATGTGAGCATGTGACCCCACTATTTGACCTTTTGACCCCTTTGTCTGTCTAATCACGCTCCGTCTCACTGTTTATTCGGCTATTAATATCATTTCTGAATATTCTTTTAGCTTTCTTTTTTTTTGGATTCTGAAAGATCTATTTCTTCATCTCCCTTATTTCTTAACATATTGACTTTTTTTTCTTCTTACCCTGTTGACTTTTTTGTCTTTTAGTCTGCACCGTCTCTCTCTC
>JAODXP020000010.1:10869561-10872061 GCA_027497455.2 Sardinella longiceps | reverse complement strand
TGTGTGTGTGTGTGAGTGTTGTGTGTGTGTGTGTGTGTGTGTGTGTGTGTGAGTGTGTGTGTGTGTGTCTGTGTGTGTGTGTGTATGTGTGTGTGTATTCTTTCTTGGACTGCTTGTGTGAGTGTGTGAGGGTAAGATTCATTGCATGCTGTCAAGCTGTGTAGACAGATAAGTTAAACAGGAGAGAAGCCATCAGTCTCAGTATTTTTAGTATTGGATACAGAAGGTACAGTAGTGGCAGTGTGCCCGCTGTCAATACTGATGAAAGCAGCCCTGGCAAGGGGGATGTTATGCGTTTTCTTCTCTCTTTTATTCACCGACGGTAGAAATGTTTTTTTGTTTTCTCGCGGACCGTAGAAAAGTTTTGTTATTTTTGTCTTGTAGTTAAAGGCACTTAAGTGCTGTCCTCACATGCCCAATCTGCAATCTGATGTACTGTACTGTTGTGATTCCTAACATCTTGCCCTAAAAATCTGAAAAAATCAATCCTTTTGAAAAGAAAAATCTTACTCCAGTAAGTGAAAAGTAAGTGAAAAACAAAATTTTCTTGCCCTGAAAATATGAAAATTAAACAATTTTGAAAGTGAAAACTTGTGAAAAGTAAGTGAAAAATAAAATTTGTCTTTGAACTAGATCCACATTCTCTGCCCCTCTTAGATCTCCCAGATGGAGAACCTGTCTCAGCTGTCGGAGCTGCGAGTTCTAAACTTGGCGGGGAACCGCATTTGTAGGGTGGAGGGACTGCAGGGGCTGGATTCTCTGATGGAGCTCAACCTGAAAAGGAACTCCATTTCCTCTGTGGTGAGTTAACCAGCTCACTATTACTGCATTTCTCACTATTACTCCATTTTCTCTGTGGTGAGTAGGTGGAGGTGGAGGTAGAGGTGGAGGTTTCCAAAAGCTATAACAACATTGAACTCACACATGCATTGACACCACAATCCTCAGACGTTTTTATTCCCTACTGTGTGCAATATACTGATGTGCAATAATTGCAGACTGTGCACTTTAATGTAAACTTATTTATTGTCTTTTTAATTTATTTATTGTCTTTTGCATTGAAGGAGTTGGTTTTAATTTCATTATCCATGTGTATAGTGACAAATGAAATATAATCTCCTGTAATCTAATCTAAACCAGCTTGTGTTCCCGATTACTGTACGTTCAGACCGCAAGCAATAAATTGCCAAGAGTTGCCAAAGACTCCCAAGAAACATCACTTGGCACAGCAACAAAAGCAGCGAAGTTGCCCATGACGTTAGCATTCAATGTTCGATCCTGCTTCTCTGCAGGAGTCACACTGCAAAATCGATATTCTGATTGGTAGTCGCCGAACCGCATCATAGCTCATTACATAAAGTCGCCCAAGTTTCGTCGCCCACCACACCTGCCACTTTTGTCACCGAAGTCGCCCGTCTCCATACAAAGTCAATTACTTTCGTTGCTCGCATCGCCTGAATTGCTAGCGGCTTGACAGTTTTACACATATTATCAGATGTTATTGCGCGCTGCCAGAAATGTTTTTGTGCACCGCCATTGTTAATTCCTGATCATAGCCGTTATACACTGGACTGTTGTGTAACCCGGAGTTGCTTCCAGAATGCCGTGCCTTGGTTCTCAGAATAGCCCAAGGAACAGATGAGTGTGTGTGTGTGTGTGTGTGTGTGTGTGTGTGTGTGTGTGTGTGTGTGTGTGTGTGTGTCTGTGTGTTGCCTAGCATCCCAGGGAACAGATGAGTGTGTGTGTGTGTGTGTGTGTGTATTTGTGTGTCTCCCAGTATCCCAGGAAACATATGAGTGTGTGTGTGTGTGTGTGTGTGTGTGTGTGTGTGTGTGTGTGTGTGTGTGTGTGTGTGTGTGTGTGTGTGTGTGTGTCTCCCAGCACCTGTTTGGCTCCTTAATTAAGTTACCTGGCCCAGTGTTTAGACTCTTCTGGACACACAACAATACATCATTATCTGCTGATTCAGGACAGGGGAGCTGTGAGCTTCTTCCCATAGGATTTACCAGAGGGACAACACACACACACACACACACACACGGCTGAAACTTGGACCCTGCAGAGCTTTAGCAGCTTCTCAGAGCTGATCTGATCTCAGGGCTTTACTGAACACACACACACACACACTGATAAGCCGGTAATAAATGCGATTTCAGTTATATCCACTTTCAGTTTCAATTTCTCCAACCCGAAACCCCAGATTGTGCAAGTGTAATACCCACAAAATCCATGGTAGAGGCGGCCGAGAGAGAGAGCCATCATTCAACCCGTAATGAGCCATTTCATCATCAGAGTGAAGAAATAAAGGAAGATACCACTAATGCTGTTCCATTACAGTAACATTAGATTGTAACTTTTTACAAGCGTAGTTTGGATAAATGCAGACGGTTGTAAAGATATCCTTAGTACAAGAGATTAACCCCCCCTCTCCTCTCCCCCTCTGCCCCTCCGCCTGCTGCCTGCTGGGGCTGTGCCAGGGCAATTGGCATGCTTCAACTTG
>JAODXP020000010.1:10859561-10862061 GCA_027497455.2 Sardinella longiceps | reverse complement strand
AATTGTGTTAATTTTACAGGAGTATGCTGCCTGTAGACACAGAGCTGTGTTTAGTCTGTGGATGATGTGGATGATGCTGTGTGAGGGTGTGCCTGTGAGTGTGTGTGTGTGTGTGTGTGTGAGCAGGTCCTGCAGAGGGCTGTGCCGGCATTAGCGCACGCTCTGTGCTCTCTCTCTACACTCCCCCTCCTCCTCTCCTCTCCATCCCGCTCTCTCGCTCTCCCTCCCTCCCTGCAATGACGCTGCCCCTCCCTTCTCTGCCTCTACTCTCCTCTCTTCTCCTCTCCTCTCCTCTCCTCTGCGTGTGTATGTGTGTGAGCGCGCACGCGTGAGTGTGAGGCAAAAGAGTGCGTGCGTGTGTGTGTGCGTGCGTGTGTGTGTGTGCGCAGGACGGATGGGGCTGCATGCGGGAGCTGCAAGGTGACTGAGGGACCGGGGAAAGCTCTGACTTCCTCACGTTCTTCCTCCTCTTCCTCTTCCTCTTTCTCCCTCTCTTTCTCTCTCTCTCTTTCTCTCTCTCTGCCGGCATCTTCTCCCCTTATCCCTCTTTGCTCTCTCTCTCTCTCTCTCTCTCTTTCTCTCTCTCTTTCTCTCTCTCTCTCTCTGTTTCTCTCCTGTCTCAGACGGAGGTGGAGCGGCTCCCATGCCTGCAGCGGCTCTTCCTCAGCTGCAACAGCATCAGCAGGTAAGAGAACGCCTGACACAGAGACACAGAAAAACAGAGAGAGAGAGAGAAAGAGCAGCACATGAGAACGACTGCATGCGAGAGGAGGGGAAGAGATGGAGGGAGAGAGAGAGAGAGAAAGAGGGGGGTAGGAAGCGAGAGAGGGACAGAGTGTGTGTGTGTGTGTGTGTGTGTGTGTGTTTAGTGTTTGGGTGAGTACAGGCTAACGAGAGAGAGAGAGCGAGGAGGCTATGTTGGAGTCTGCCTGGCTGGCTGGATGGCTGGATGTTTTAACTCCCTCCTCCCCGGCCCCTGTTCTGTATCCCTGTGTGTGCATGAAGCCGGCAAGCAGTAGTGTCTGCCCCCACTCTCCTGGGAGGGGAGGAGAGACTCTGCCTCTAGCTCTGGATGTAGCCTAGCCTAGCGTAGCGCTGGGCTCCTGGCCTAGCTAGCCCAGTCTGTCCCCACTGCAGTGGGTGAGTTAGCCTCCTGCCTTCTACCTTCTACCTCCCACCCACCCCATCCATACATCTATCCTCTCTCTCTCTCTCTCTCTCTCTCTCTCTCTCTCTCTCTCTCTCTCCTGTCCTTTGTATGCTCCCTCAGCAGCACAGATCTTCCCCACCTCTGTTCAGTGTAGGTGTGTGTGTGTGCATGTGTGTGTGTGTGTGTGTGCTTGTCCACTATGCAAAGTGAGTGGTGACTGTGTCTGTAGTCTAACTGGAGTTGGACTAGAAGTCTTTGTCTCTCTTCTCTTTAGTAAAGGCAGGGACTGTGTGTGTGTGTGTGTGTGTGTGTGTGTGTGTGTGTGTGTGTGTGTGTGTGTGTGTGAGTGAGAGGAGTCCTGCTGGGCTGTGCTGGGCTAAGGGAGGTGGCTGCTGCTGCTGTTGCTGCTGTGGTTTTGGTTGAAGTGAGCAGATAGGATGATGTGCATCTGCATGAGTCATGATGGACGACCTGTCTCTCTCCTCCATCTCTCTCTTTCACTCTCTCCCTTTCTCTCTTCCATCTCTCTCTCTCTCTCTCTCTCTCTCTCTCTCTCTAATCCATCTCTCTTTTTCTCTCTCTTTCTTTCTTTCTTTCTTTCTCTCTCTCTCTCTGCCCGCTGGAGGACACAAGACTTGTCTTTTTGCTTTTTTTAGAGGTGGTGACAGGCTTTGATGTCCTGGTTGGTGGCCCTGGGGGATTGAGTGTGTGTTTGTGTGTAATGCTGGGGTGCTGTTTTTGGTGATGCAAGAGTGGTCAGAGTCTTGGTGTTTGGGTTTCTGTAAATGTGTGTGTGTGTGTATAATCTTGTTGAAGAAGGAGATGTGGTGGCAGGGAGGAGTGTAGGCCATCTAGTTCTCTGTGTGAAGGAGAGAAATGTTTATTCCTGCTAGTTTGGGCTAAATGAATGAACCCCAAGAGAACGTCTGGGAGCTTTTCACATGAGGCCCTCTCTCAGTCTTAGGTTCAGAACCAAGCCTCTGGAGACACTCAGTCTGAGGCTCAGAGAGGGGTTTCCTTCCTTCAGTTTGAGGAGCAGACACAAGCGACTCATAAGAGCCACTCTTCCAGTCCAAGGGCTTCTTGCACGATACACACTCTCAAGCTTTGTCCGAAACGCGGAAAATGCTGCCTTTGAAGGAAGCATTTGGTGGCAGCGAGGCAGCAAGGCATGTCTGAAACAAATAAATGCATAAAATCCTGCCTTCAAAGGTACCTTTGTTTTGCCCGATTTTGAAGGAAGCATAGATGTTTCCTTCATATTGCCTTTAGCGTCCAACATTCTTTAGAATCTATCGATATCTTAGCAACTGGACAACTAAATAAACAAAAAGACGACTAAATTGCTAA
>JAODXP020000010.1:10844561-10854561 GCA_027497455.2 Sardinella longiceps | reverse complement strand
GAGAGAGAGAGCTGAGATCTCAGTCTAGCAGCTCTGGGTGTGGCAGGTGCTCATGAATAATGAATGAGTTCCCCCGGTCAGCAGAGCGGTAGCCATTGTCTGTCCCTCAGTCTCTGCACTGCTCTGGCAGCTTGCACCACTGTGTGTGTGTGTCTGTGAGTGTGTGTGTGTGTATCTGGCAGCCTCCCAGGACTGCTTCAGCCACCCGCACCACACCGCACTGCATGCTGGGACATTTAAGCTCATCCAAACAGCTGGGCACAGACATGCAGCATGGCGACGGCGGGACAATAATCCCTCTGATGCAGAAGGACGTTTCTGTGTGTGTGTGTGTGTCTGTGTGTGTGTGAGAGAGAAGGAGAAAGACTGGCTGCCAGGACGCCATAGTTTTCCGATCTGAGTGTGTGTGTATGTGAGAGTGAGTGTGCATCTATGTGAGTGTGTGTGTGTGTGTGTGTGTGTGTGTATGTATGTGAGAGTGTGTGTGCATCTATGTGAGTGTGTGTGTGTGGTGTGTGTATGTGTGCAAATGGAAGAGTGCCCAAAGCCTATTGATGCTCCTGTGCAGGAGGAGGAGAGACGCATGGCTGGAGTTTTGGCCCGCAGAGAGGATGAGAAGAAGAGGGAGACTCACAAACAAGCCATTCACAAGGTATCTATCTATCTATCTATCTATCTATCTATCTATCTATCTATCTATCTATCTATCTATCTATCTATCTATCTATCTATCTATCTATCTATCCGACTACCTATCTGTCTGTCTGTCTATCTATCTATCTATCTATCTATTATCCATCCATCCATCCATCTGATCTATCTATCTATCTATCTATCTATCTATCTATCTATCTATCTGTCTATCTTTCTATCTGTCTGTCTGTGTGTGTGTGTGTGTGTGTGTGTGTGTGTGTGTGTGTGTGTGTGTTTGTCTGAGCAGTGGGTTTTAGTTTGTCTGTGAATGTGTTTCCTGTGAAGTTTAATGCACTGTGTTGGTGTCTGTGTGTGCTTCCAAACCCACTTAATATTCCAGTGGCTCCACACTGCCAAGTCTGTATGCAGGACACTGGCCAGAGTTAGCATGTTAGCCGTCAGCATACAACAGATGTGACAAAGCTGTCATCACACACACACACACACACACACACACACACACACACACACACACACACTCAAGTCTGTATGCAGGACACTGGCCAGAGTTAGCATGTTAGCCGTCAGCATACAACAGATGTGACAAAGCTGTCATCACACACACACACACACACACACACACACACACACACATCACTCCCACACACACATACACACTCACTCACTCAGATACATTCATTCACACACACACACACACACACACACTCATTCACAAAGACACAGAGAGAGAGAGAGAACGAGAGAGAACGAGAGAGAAACACACACACATCGCACTGTGTGAAATGCATTTGCAGGGAGAGTGTATGTTTGGAAGGCAACCAAGAGGGTTGCTGGTATCCTGAGTTGGTCCCTACAGTCCCTCCCAGCATTTTCCAGTGTAGTCATCATGGAGTGCTGCAGTGCTCTGAAATGATCTGACTCTCATGAACCAGGCAGAGCAGACTGTCATGCATGTCATCCATCTCTGCGTTTGGAACTCATGTAACGGGATACAGGCTTGTTATCATCTTTTAACATGCAACATGTGCAGCATTCGTCATGGAGACAGCCGGCCCACGGACTCCAACACACTCAACTCACAATCCCCCTAATGGAGAGAAAGAGAGAAGGATAGAGGAAGCGAGGGAGAAAGAACTCATAGCCTAGCCTGTTACTTGTAGGCCAGCCACTCTCTTGTAGCCAGCCTATTACTCATAGCCTAGCCTATTACTTGTAACCTAGCCTATTACTTCCGTAAACCTCAGCTCTAGCTACTCTGTGAGACATCACTTAGCCTATGCGGTACATTACTCGTAGCCTAGCCTATTACTTGTAGCCCAGCATATTACTCGTAGACTAGCCTATTACTTGTAGCACTAGGTGCTCTGATAACCTAGCCTGCCCTAGCTTCTCCCTCATAACCTAGCCTATTACGCGTAGCCTAGCCTATTTCTTGTAGCCTAGCTCATAGCCCAGCCTAGAACACGTAGCCCTGGATGCCCTGTGTGATTAGTCTGTTTTTGTCAACATTGAAAACGTCCTTTATGGTTATGGTAAATGTCAGCTACTTGGACTATTTTCGTCTCAGAGAAGGAGAAATCTGTGTGTATGGGTGTGTGTGTGTTTGTGTTGAGTGTGTGTCTGTGTTTTTTGATGCAGATTATACGACGGTTTATAGATAGACACAGACCATGTTGTCAGGAGTTGATTGCACCTCCATAATCCGAAGCGGCTAATCCAAGCTAAATGGAGTAGCTCAGTAGAGCTGGGTGTGTGAGAAAGATCCGGAGGGAGTCCAGACTCCCTGTAGAGACGGACGGACAGACACACACACACACACACACACACACACACACACACACACACACACACACACACACACACACACACACAGACTCCCCTTAGAGAAGGATGAACACAAACACACACACACACACACACACAGACACAGACTACCCTTAGTGAAGGATGGACACAAATACAGTACACACACACACACACACACACACACACACACACACACACACACACACAGAGACTCCACTTAGATAAGGATAGACACATTCTGCCTCAAAGGATCTGGAGGCTGCCAACGCAGTGGTAGCCAGCCCCTATAGTGCCTATCCCCTGGGGAGATCATTTGTAGTCAGAGAAGTTTGCATGTTTCATCTAGACTCTAGATATATTCTTAGCGACAGGCCAACAGTTTTGTTTTGTAAAGATGCTCTAACGTCTAACCAATATTTACAGCTGAAGCCTCTTACTTAAGAGGCTGCAATTTCAGGGGTGCTTAAACTAAAGCCTGGGGGCCAATTATGGCCCTTTTCAATCTTTCATGGCCCACCATGATGTCTGAAAAAAAAGGTAATGTTGCCTGTTGTGTTAATAATGTAATATTGATAGCTAATCTAATATTGATATTAGCTACAGGCCATTGATTGGAAATTGGCGTTTTCCATTGGCTCTTGGCATCTTATATTTTTCAGCATTCGGCCCAAAGCCAATAGAGTTTGGCCACCCCTGCACAGAGTTGTATAAAGTACTGAAGTAGACGAGTGGAGTAAAGTAAAAGTAATCAAAAAAGTGACTTAAGCTGGATGCGAAAAAACACTTAGCGCCCATTAAGAGGAATTACGGTGGTACAGCAAGACCATTTCTTAAAGTTTGCCGATCTCACAGCAACATGCAAACACGCGCAAACCCACATTGGCAAAATAGGCTAGAGTTTCCATCTACAGTTTATGCGGTTTATGGGTAGCAGCATGCCACACACACGCAAATCCATGTTGGAAAGATGCAGGCCTAAATTTATCTGTTGTCGAAGTGCCTGGATATTGCTGAAAGATTTCTTCACAAATGATCTCTTAAGTCTAAACAGCTGTAGGCCTACCTCATGTGATTAGCGTATTTTGGATTCCGACAACAAAACACGCAATGCCTCTTCAACTCCCGCTACTTTGAGCCAGCTTTGTCCTACCAGAAGTCTCCACGTACTGCACAAGCTTAAATACATGTCATCATTTCAGATTCCCCTACACACATGTAGGCTAAAATGGACTACACATTTCTTGGAAAACATTGTTTACACGGACAGTGCACTAGTAGACATAATCATCTCACACTACCCACATACACTTCACCAGGTCAGAGAAGCTCACAAACACACACTCTTCTAGTGTCTGAAGCTTGCGGACCTGCATGGTCCTGAATCAATTTGAGCTGTGTGGGCTAAAGCCCTTGAGAGTGATCATCCCTGTCACTTGTCAGTGTAATTGTCCATTATTACTCTAAATGGACTTTTTAGTGGTCTGAATTCCCCTAATTATCAAGACACCAGTGGGATGAAAGACAAGACCAAAAGGGAAAGCTGTAAAGTTCATGTCCAGTGTGTGGATGAACTCTAAGCTCATGACACTGGAATGAGTACTCATTAATTATTATTAACCAGGTGCTGATTAGAAGATTATTATTGAGGAGACATTTCAGTGCATTAGAATACAGCGATGGCACATACAGTATCATAGTGTTTGGAGTCAAACTTATTGTCACTTGCTCATGTGTTGCTGGCTGCTGGAAGTGAACTCTGCAAATACATATTTACAATGTATTTAATCCACTTTCATCTACGTCAAACAAGAATATTGTTACACGTGGTGCATCACTCACCTTCCCCGGGGGAATATAATCTGCACCTCTTAGCGATGACGGCTGTTTTTGCAATGGTGCCCTTGGATACGAGGGAATGTAGTAACCATAGATACAAGATAATGACGTTGTGAGAGCTCTGCAGAATCATGGATGGGTGAATCCAGGGGAGAGTTTCTTCATGCCCCCGCGGGACCCATCACCACTTTGATATCCGCTCGTCCGTCAGGAAACATGTCATGGTGATGTTTGTGGACTGTTTTTGTCGTCATGGCAACACTGTACCAACCCAGGGCAACCCCATGCAGTGGCCTAATGTGACTCCACACTGCCCATGGTGGGATGAAACTGTCAGTGTTGATTCACAGGATGAATGCCCCCCCTTCCCCCCATGCCCTTTTGCCTGTGGATGTGAGGATGTGGACAAGGGCACAGAATTGTTTGATGTTTGATGTTTGATGTTGATGTTGAATGAGGGTACAAGATGGCAAATCTCTGTATTTGTATAATTAAAAGTACTTGTAAAAGTAGAGGATTTATATCATAGGTGCATAGTCATAGTCTGTTGTGATAGTCAAAATCTAAAACCCAATGTGGCTCTCCTGTCAAAATAATTGCCCACCCCTGATTTACAGTATCATTTTATTACTTTATATTATAATTTGTTAATTATTTTGAAATCACTCTTTTACCTAGTAATAATTATTGTCTAACATGCCTCACAGAATGAGATGACCATAAACAATCCATTGTCAGAGTTGTTGCATAGCTGGAATTTGTTATAGTTTGCAGTGAGATGTCTTTCAATATATTTGAGGAAAATGTTTCCATGATTATAAGCCCTGACAGTTAATTGTGTCAAAAATCAACAAGAAGAATCCTAGTAATGATGCCTAGTTATCTTGGAGAAGTGCCAAGGCAGAAGAAGAAGATGCTTGTGTTGCTAAGGTTGTAGGATTCATTCACAGCACACGCCGCTCTAGTAGGCCCACTTTACTGTACAGCTGTAAACTCTGTCAGTGCAGTTGTAACATTAGAGAAGTTCAAATGGAGCAGCCTGGAGCCGCCTCCCCATCTTTTATTTATTTTTTATTTACTTTAATAAAGTGTATTTATGCTGCTAGTACAGTTCTCTGAATGGAGTTCCTTCTGTAGGGTTCTACTGCGTGTAGTTCTGCCCAGCAGGGAAGCCAGTCTGAGACCCGCAGGCTGCAGGAGACAGTGGAGAAGGCCAAGGCAGGTTCAGGGACTCCTTACATTTCACATAGGATAAGTACAGTAGTATTAGTGTGTCAGTGTGCTGCTTTACTTTAATGAACTACTACCCACACAGACGCGCACGCACCCACACACACACACACACCCACACACACACAGAAATTACTAAGAAGCCCTTGAACTTGCAGGTTGAGGGACTCCCTTACATTTGAAATAGCAGTAGTAGTATTAGTAGTATCAGTGTGTGTGCTGGTTTACTTTAATGAGCTACTATCCACAGATACATACACACGCACACACACACACGCCTGCTCACATGTGTGTGCTGCTTCACTTTAATGGGCTTGAGGTCACATTTTGACATCACATGCACCACATAGTTTTGGATGGAGACTGTAATCTGTTAGCCTGTTAGCACTGATTAGCATTGTTGGGGGGCACTGTGTACCCTGGGTATCAGCAGCTAATAACTATGTACCACACCATCCTGACATAACTGGGCTCTGCCTCTTATTGTCACATGTTCTCTGGTTGTCCAATGCCCATCCAGGAGAAGCGGCGGCTGGCCATTCGGAATGCCGCACAGCAGTGGGAGGGGCTAAAGTCCTGCCTGGACCTGCCCACTCAGAACGGATCGAAGGAGGAAGTGAGCCCAGAGAATAGCCCCACCCATACCTCTGCCCAGACCAATGGGATCGCTCAGGACCCCTCTCCTGATGAGCTCAGGTACAGATCTCTCTCCTTGTGGTGGTGTTATTGTATGTGCTTGGAGCCTCTACTAAGCCTCATTAAACGCTAACAAAACATTTTCTGACTATCGTATTTCCCGATATGACAAAAATTCCTATCGTGGGAATTTTTTTTGACGATATACGATAACGATATCGCACAACCCTACTCTAGCGGCAGCAAATAAAGTTGCTCAGCCAGTATGTCTAGTTGCAAGCCATAGCCGTTGCCGTCATCTAATCAAAGCGCTCTATGTGGAAAAACTCCCTTCACTTGCTAATAATTCATTCCAATCTGACACCTTCTCCTGTGGTCACGCTCAGTTTGCTGTGCAATGCTCTTATCTTGTGTAAGTGTGTGTGCTGTGTGTCTGTCTGTTTAGGCGGGTGAGCCCTATCTTGCCTGTGGATCGTCCAGCTGGGGTCACTGAGAACAGGCTACGCTCCATTAGCCGGCCCAACAGCCCACGAGATCCAAGGTACTACACACACATGCACACAGATGCACACATACACACACAGACACACAGACACACAGGCACACACACACAGGCACACACACACACACACACACACACACACACACACACACACACACACACACACACACACACACACACACACACACACGATAGGCCTCACTGAATTTGTATTTGTGTAACTTTTTGAATGAAAAAAAGAGAAGGGAGTGCGTGTGTGTGTGTGTGTGTGTGTGTGTGTGTCTTTGTGTTGCCACATTAGAGTGGCAGACTGTGTGACAGAGTGTGGGGACAGTGATGATCTGGACCTCTCATTGGCTCTCAAGACCAGACAGACCTGCCCTTGGCTGTCATTGACTGTAATTGGCTGCAGCAGTGTGTATAGCAGTGTGTGTCTGTGTGTAGCAGTGTGTCTGTGTATAGCTGTGTGTCTGTGTGTGTAGCAGTGTGTGTCTGTCTAGGGACAGGACTTTAAGGGCTCTGATTGACATTGGCAAACTCAGCCGGCAGTAGCTGTGATAGACTGTGTGTGTGTGTGTGTGTGTGTGTGTGTGTGTGTGTGTGTGTGTGTGTGTGTATCTGTGTTTGTGTTTGTGTGTGTGTGTGTGTGTGTGTGTGTGTGTGTGTGTGTGTGTGTGTATGTATGTGATGTGCTGACCGAGGCAGTGTAGGAAATCCCTTTGCACCCCAAGGACCTGTTACAGACACAGGGCTCTCTGAGATGCCTCTTGATGGACGCTTCAGGGACTCTGGGCCAAGATGGCTAAAGGGCCGTTCTGACCTGGAACGATAACTATAAAGATAAATGTAACTATAACAACTTTTCCGTCCACACTGACGAATGATAATGTACTGTAGGTCTGTCTTCATGTGAATGAAATAATACCTAGAATTCCATGCCTTCTGGTTGGCTAATAAGCATTTTATCACTCTAAAAATCTCTCTGAAAGTGATCGCCAATGATATCGTTGCACGTTATTGTCGTTATAGTTGTGGTGGGAACATTGTCATTCATATTAATTAAAGCGATATTTCTTTGTCGTTCTAGTTGTTGTTATCATTCCAGGTGTGAATGGCCCTTTAGTTTCTCTCCTCCTGGCGCTAGCTCCTATTAGACTGCATTAATATGCTCTAGTAAGCCTTTGTCTAGCGTTTATGTAAGGGGTAACGGCCAACAAGGTGACCGGTTCTACAGAAATTATGGCAAGGTGGAGGTCTAGAACTCCGGCGACGTGCGGTTACCATTCATAAGAGCATTGATATGGAACGGCGATTAGTTATTTATGGAACTACTTCAAAGGTAGCCGGTTATACGAAAGTAATGGCCATCCTATCAGCCAATCAGAGAAGAGAATGGCATTCTGAAGGGAGATAATGCCCAGTGATGTCAGTAGGGACTGTGCCCCAGCAGCCTGCCTTTAACTGTCATGGCAACAACACTTCTCTCTCTGCTCGTGTGTGTGTGTGTGTGTGTGTGTGTGTGTGTGTGTGTGTGTGTGTGTGTGTGTGCGCTCTGGTTCGAGTAACTTACTGTAGAGGAAGGGATCTGACTGACTGGCTCTGTCCCTGATTTATGAGATGTGCTTGTGTGTGTGTGTGTGTGTGTGTGTGTGTGTGTGTGTGTGTGTGTGTGTGTGTGTGTGGGGGGGTGAGGGACTGTTTTTCTCCTCACACGGGGGTATGGGTTAGAGGGACTGTTTTTCTCCTAATGCTGGTGCCTGTCTGCCCTGGATGGATGGATAGTTGTCCGGATGAAAAGCCTGGATGATAGGTGGTCCTCTGAAGGCTGGACACACACACACACACACACACACACACACACACACACACACACACACCTTGCCTCCATAGGGGGGCAGCCATGACTGAGCCCTTCATCTGCTTTAGTTTTGTGGACTCAGGGAGATTCCCCTGGGGGGGGAGAAGCAGACAGAGGCCTGTCAGCACAGCAGTTCAACACACACACACACACACACACACACACACACACACACACACACACACACACACACACACACACACACAGCAGTCCAACACACTCTCTCTCTCTCACACATACACACACACACACACACACACACACAGTGAGCTCATAGTCTCGTACAATACATGTTAGCACTGTAAATATCTTTAACTCTTCAAGTGTGTGTGTGTATCTAAGATTAACCTTGTGATGTCATTTGTAAGCTCCAGGAATGAAAGCAGTCATTATTGTGTGAGCGTTGCTCAGTATTTTGCGCGTTGCAAACACAACTGCCACCGAGGTGTATGAGTGTGTGATTGAGGTGTGTGTGTGTTGTATGAGGTGTGTGTGTGTGTGTGTTCTGTTTGAGGTGTGTGTGTGCCGTGCTTGAGATGTGTGTGTGCGCCATCATGATTGATGTGTGTGTGTGTGTGTGTGTTCTGTTTGAGGTGTATATGTGCCATGATTGAAGTGTGTGTGTGTGTGTGTGTGTGCTTTGTTTGGGGGGTGGTGGGTGGGAGGATTGGTAGTGTTTGTGTACGGGCCTCTTAGCGTTAGTGGGCACACAGAAGAGCCTGCTGACGGCTGCCTTCTGTTGGACATGAGGGCCGACCGACGCGCTCCACATTCAGTGCGATGTGTGAATAGACAGGAGTGTGTGTGTGTGCGTATGTGTGTGTGTGGTTTGTGTTGGTGAGGACAGCTGGGAACAGAGTCACAATAGAAGATGAATCACCCGTTTTAGAGAAGCTAAAGAGATTGGCACGGAAGGACTGCATGTTGATGCTTAACATGGTGTTAACTGTGTGTGTGTGTGTGTGTGTGTGTGTGTGTGTGTGTGTGTGTGTGTGTGTGTGTGAGTGTGTGTGTGTGTGTGTGTGTATGTGAGAGTGTGTGTGTGTGTGTGTGTGTGTGTGTGTGTGTGTGTGTGTGTGTGTTTTTGTCCATCTGCATGTTTGTCTCTGTGGGTTTCTTGTGGGCTTGTGTATATTTGTATTGGGATGAGGTAGTGTGTTTAACAAGGTAAAAGTATTTCCTTTCTGTAAGTGTGTGTGTGTGTGTGTGTGTGTGTGTGTGTGTGAGTAGGGGAGGGAGGGAGGGTGTTTAGAGTCTGGCCAACTAGGGAGTGTTATATCATTCTCGCATTCACTAATCCCCTGGGTTGCATTGGGCTTGTTCTTTCTGCTAGGTAAGGCAGTAATACATACAAATTGTAACTCAATTGCTTCACATGAGTGTCAATAAAAATAGAAAGAGTTGATAAATAAATTTAGATTAAAAAAAACACACACGCAAGCATTGTCTCAAATACAAGTGTTAAAACGCAAAACAGA
>JAODXP020000010.1:10829561-10834561 GCA_027497455.2 Sardinella longiceps | reverse complement strand
TCACACTCTCACACACACACACACACACACACACACACACACACACACACACACACACACACACACACACACACACACCTGTTACAGGCTGATTCACACAGACACACACACCTATAGGCTTCCTCACACACACATTCATGTAGGCTGAACAGTATCTGTGGATGCATACATAAGCAAAACATGTAGGGCACACACACACACACACACACACACACACACACACACACACACACATGAAGTGCCCAGCACCAGCCAGCCAGTTGAGCTCAGGCCACCACACACACACACACTTACTTACTTACTTACTTACCTAAGGACACACACACTCTACTGACACACACCATTGCTCAAGAGTTTTTAATGTTTTAATGGTTCAAGTACTAACCCACGGAGCACACTCCATTGCACAAGAGGTTTTTTTTGTATTAATGGTTTACGTTTCAGATGCAGTTATCCGCATTCATTTATTTCATTTGGCTAGCAACATATTAACTCAAATAATTTCCTTTGTGTGATTAAAAGGTTTCTTCTTTCCCACTGAGGGGGGGAGGGGGGGGGGCAGTAGAGGCCCCAGGACTAGGAGTGTGTGTGTGTGTGTGTGTGTGTGTGTGTGTGTGTGTGTGTGTGTGTGTGTGTGTGTGTGTGTGTGTGTGTGTGTGTGTGTGTGTGTGTGTGTACTGAGTAGAGTGCCCCAGGCAGTAGAGTAGAGTAGAGTCTCTCTTTGGGCAGGAGAATAAGGGACAACTGAGGACTTGGCCAGTGTGTGTGTGTGTGTGTGTGTGTGTGTGTGTGTGTGAGAGAGAGAGAGAACAGTATGTCAGTGTGTGTATGGCTAAAGAGGTGTAAGGCAGCTCATGCTTTGGCATCGGCTGGCAGAGATGTGAGTGTCTGAGAAAAGAAGAGATGAGACAAAAGAAAAGTCATAACCAGATCATAGATGAGGACTCCGCAGCACTCACACACACACACATACACACACACACACACACACACACACACACACACACACACACACACACTTCCTGCCAGAGCTCACTATGCCAATACGGCTGCTGCCAGCTGTGGGCTTTCATTTGGCTTGTGTGTGTGTGTATGTTTGTGTGGGTGTATGTGTGTGTCAGTCAATGAATGAACTTTCTGGAGAAACATTTGTTTGTCAGTGCGTGCGAGCGTGCGTGTTTGTGTGTGTATGTGTGTGTGTGTGTTTGTGTGTGTGTGAGGCATGTATTTTTGGTCTTTCTGCAAGTATTCTGTAGCTTTGTTGCTGCATCTGTGGGGTGTAGAGGAGAGGAGGGTGTGTGTGTGTGTGTGTATGGTGTATGTGTGTGTGTGGCATGCATTTTTGTTTTTTCTGCAAGTATTCTGTAGCTTTGTTGCTGCATCTGTGGGGAGTAGAGGAGAGGAGGCTCATTATGCTGATAAGGAATATGTGTGTGTGTGTGTGTGTGTGTGTGTGTGTGTGTGTGTGTGTGTGTGTGTGTGTGTGTGTGGGTGTGCATCTCAGTGTCTAAAGTGGTCCGACACAGTGCTGAGCACTCCGCTTCCAACATTCTATTCCATTGTTTTCAATGCTGTCGATTGCGAACTACTGTACGATTGAAGTCTATTTTTGACGTCCATTGACATTGTTATTTCCACATGCTACTGTACTAGGTTTGTTGCGAAATAGTCAAATTCGAAAGTGCTCCATAATGCTGTCGGAGCCGGTGTGCGGGCGGCTTAAGTGAAATGCTATCAGTTGGAATTGGCCCGGGCAGGCAGATGTTTACTTATAATTACGGCAACTTGCCCAAGGATTTTGGTCTGACTCTGAATGTAAATCTGTACAGTGCATTAGTGTGTGTGTGTGTGTGTGTGTGTGTGTGTGTGTGTGTGTGTGTGTGTATGTGTGTGTGCATGTTTTAGGGTATCTGTCCTCATCTGTAGGGGAATCTGTACTGTGGTTCATGTTATGCTACTCCTAGCCCTGTGGAAAAGTGGAGGCAGTTTAGACACACACACACACACACACACACACCATCACTTTCATTCCTTCCATTCCTCTTTCTCTGTCTATCTATCTGGCTATCTATCTCACACACACACACACACACACACACACACACACACACACACACACACACACACACACACACACTGTCTGATCCTAATAGGTATTTTAGCCTGCAGCCTCATGTCTGTGGCCTGGCACCATGTCTGGCATGGGCTTGTGTTTGCTACAGATTAATACTGACAGACATGTAGCATCCTCCCACTGATCTTTTACATCTGGCCGGCTGCACACACACACACACACACACACACACACACACACACACACACACACACACACATACACACTCACACGCGCACACACACACACAGCCTGCCTTAAAACAGCATTATACAACAGTTGGGTTTGTGTTTTTTAGGTCGCTAGGTTTTTGGTTAACATCCTCAGATTCATTTTGACGGCATGTGGTTGTTTGTCTCTGGATGCATCACAGATATAATCCAAGATGATCTTTTTTACAGTGTTGACTATGAAACGCCAGAAGAGATCATGTGCCACAGTAGCAAGCTGTTTGTTCTTAGTGCCAAATGGGTAGCAGGTGGTGAGTTTTGTTAGCCTCCTGAACCAGACTCTTTCACAGGCTTTCACTTTGTTTCACTGTGTGCAAAGAACCTGTCAGCTCTCAATAGACGTATGCTAGTGTCCTGCTAGGCAGATACTTTCTCTGAACTTTAACACTCTTTGGGATGCTTTCAACTATTGCTTTCAGCCCTCCCACTGATGTCTCTCTGTCCACTTATAGGTTATCCCAGTAGCCCCGCTTACATGGACACTTCTATTCTGATTATTTAACCGAATATTCCATTTCAGTGCTCGTAAATTAAATTAGCCACTCTGAAAATTGGAAAATGCTCTACGAAAAAAAAAAAAGAGCGTTCTATTTTTCTGTGAATAAACAAACCGTTAAGAGTTAATGTTTCAATAAGCAGCTTGTAGCTAGTGAGAACAGTGAACTCTGTGTGATCGTTTTTGTTAAATTACCAATAATGAGCATTTCCTTAAAACTCCGTCTACCACTGTTTTCAGCTAGATTAATGTCAAGCTTTCAGCCCTCCTACTGTTGACTCTCTGTTCCCTTATTGGTCCTCGCACCGATGACTCTCCATCCCCTTATTGGTCCTCCCAGTAGCCCCATTTATATGGACATTTGTAATCTGATTATTCAACCCAAATATTCAATTTTTCTGTGTATAAACACATGGTTTCTGGCAGGTCAAACACAAAAAGCAGGTTATAATAAGAGTACATCTTCTTAAGCATCTTGTAGGTAGTGAGGACAGTGAACCCTGTGTTATCGTTTTTGTTTAATTGCCAATAATGAGCTTTTAATTCCTAAATAAATCCAGAATCTGGTCTATTTCCGTAACACTCCGTCTACCACTGTTTTCAGTTAGATTGACGTCACGCTCCGCTGGAGTGCCCGGAGTGCGGTCAGGACGCTCCGAAAGTGTGGCACTTTGATAAACGAACAAGAATCCCATTCACATTCCGAATTTATGAACGGTTTAAAAGTGCCGTGTGTGCTCGGAGTGGCAATATCCGAACGCACCCTATGAATGCATCTCCTTGGATACTGTTCTGTAGAATGCACTGTGGTATCCCAAAAAAATCACATTAGAAGTGTGTGTCCATGTACTGATGAATCTTTGGGCAGATCCATGGCTCCTAGGGCAGCCCCACTGCCAGGGGGCATACAGGAAAAGTGCAGTCAGTCAGAAGCTACTATAGGTGACCAGCACAGCCTGCATCCACTCTCTCTCTATCTGCACCTGCCTCTGCACCAGCAGTTCAATCCAATTATGCGGCATTTACAACAGAATAGTCTGGTGGTGCTGCTGTTCTCGTTTTAAGGTACTTTAGGGGCCCCAAGCACATACATGAACCACTCTTGTCATTAATATAATTATTTGTGTTGAACATACATTGTCTACCTCCAGTCTAAAGTCATATTTTATTGAAAGACATCACCAACCTTCTAAAATGATCACAATCTTGGGGGGCCCTTTTAGCCTGGGGCCCCAGGTAATTGCCTGGTTTGCCTGTCCTGTTGCAATGGCCCTGGCTGTACTTTAACATTCACAACAAGCAGCACCCAGGGGCAACAGGGGCAGGAGAAACTCCTGTGGCAGTTATTCAAGAAAGAAACCTTGGGCAGATCCATGGCTCGAGGGCCAGCTCCACTGCCAGGGGTCAAGCAGGAAAAGTACAGTTAGAAGTTGACATAAGTGACCGGCACAGCCTGCGTCCACTCTCTCTCTCTCTCTGCACCTGTGTCTGCAACACTGGTGGTGGTGGGGGCATCCCAGCGCCCCTGCAGCCTCTCAAAGGTGTCTTTGTGTGGCCTCACCACTGCACCACTACAGGAATGTGCATAGAGCACTGCTACACAAGGGCTCAGGTTTCCCAAGGGGTGTGTGTGTGTGTGTGTGTGTGTGTGGTGGTGGTGGGGGGGGCTAGGATGTAGATATGAGCACCATAGTAGGGCCAGTCTAATGACTCCTATGCCATTTGAATGCTCTCTGGAGGTCCCTCATTAGGCATCCATTGACGTGAACTGTGTGTGTGTGTGTGTGTGTGTGTGTGTGTGTGTGTGTGTGTGTGTGTGTGTGTGTGTGTGTGTGTGTGTGTGTGTGTGCAATGACATTGTCAGTAAAGGTTAACTATTATGAGATGTTTAGACTGCCATTCTCATTGGTAGTGCATCTGGGTCAGAATACCTTCTGTCCTGATAATGTATACTCTACCTTATCTGAACCCTAATCTTTGCCTAGTTGTGTGTGTGTGTGTGTGTGTGTGTGTGTGTGTGTGTGTGTGTGTGTGTGTGTGTGTTCCTGTGAGGCCACTCCACTTTTTAAGTGAGGCTCATGAAATCCATCTCTATTCATTATTGCTCTTTACCTCTCTTTGTCTGACCTATATATCTCTTCCTTTTGTGTGTGTGTGTTTG
>JAODXP020000010.1:10817061-10824561 GCA_027497455.2 Sardinella longiceps | reverse complement strand
GGATCTCGCATGGCCCTAGGAAATGACGCGTACCACGCCCCTTTTCGTCATCAACTCGTCTCGTTTCCTCGTAAATCTCAGACTAGCCTGAAAACGCACCATAAACCCCTATCCCACCAATGAAGACATACAAGTATACTCATCTCAACTAAAGTACCCAATATGTATTCATCGCAAACAATTTATTTCAAGTCACCAAATACGACACATTTGTGTTGCGTCGCTTTACAGAAAGTACGAGAAGCACCCATGAGTAACTAGGGACAGGAAAAACTCCTTTCTGTTTGCAGTAAATGGTTTTGATTAAGTAGGCCTATATATTAAAGGAGACATAGAATGGAAAAGCATTTTTACATTGGCTTTGATGAATTAAGAGAGGTTGTGCATGGTCAAAGAGCTATCATGAACATGAGGTATGGTTCTGCCCTCTTTCAAAAGGAAATCTTGAATTTAGAAATAGCCACTAAAACATGGGCAAATTATCACAAAGCCTACAAGTGATGTCAAATAGCACAAAGCCATTGCAGTTTAATAGAGGGGCGTTGTTTAGGCAAAAAAAAAAAAACATTTCAATACACATCTTAAACATGAGGTGTTAATTAGGCTTGTAAAATATCACTTATATAGGCTATCAAATATCTTATTGTTGACAAAATACATTTGAATATTTTGTATTGTAACAGAGAACAAGGTACAATACTCAATTCATTCCATGTCCCCTTTAATACATGATATTAATTTTGATTAAGTATATATGCTGCTATAAGCATGCTAAACCGCTACCATAAGGGCTTCCCCCATTCACACTTTGAGCAACACGTCACCCCTGACAGACTGTGTGTGTGTGTGTGTGTGTGTGTGAGAGAGAGAGAGAGTCACTAAAGCTAAACATTAAAGGGAAAGTCATTAACCCCAGTCCTGTCCCCTGGGTAAATAGTTTAGTATGGAGTGGGCGGGGTCTATGTGTTTGATGGCAGTCATTGTGAGAGTGAATGGACCCAACTCCAGTTGAAGTGGAGTTTTAAGTGCAGCCTTGGTGGTGTTTAATTACAGACCGAGAATGACCCTAGCTGACCTCACTCAGCAGGAGGCAGCATGCTGAGAGGGAAAGTGTGTGTGTGTGTGTGTGTGTGTGTGTGTGTGTGTGTGTGTGTGTGTGTGTGTGTGTGTGATACATAATTAACCTTGAGAGCTGGACACACTGCAGTCTTCCCAATGTACTTTTGGCTCTGGCCACATTTGGCTGAAGTGTTCCAGCTCCATGTGTACTTTAGACACCCCCCTCTCTCTCTCTCCCTGTGCCCCCACCCTCTCTCTCTCTCTCTGTACCCCCCACCCCCCTATCTCTCTGTACCCCTCTCTCTCTCTCTCTCTCTCTCTCTGTCATGACTGAACTAAACACTCGTTGCAATGGCAGGCAGGGGAAATGGACCCAGTCAGTGTTTTTACAGCATGTCAAGTGTGTGTGTGTGTGTGTGTTGTGTTACAGCATGTAAAGTGTGTGGGTTGAGTTACAGCATGTCAAGTGTGTGTGTTGAGTTTCTCTCACAGCTGTCCTCAATTCACAGCGATGGGCAAAGACAAAGAGGTAGAACTGAAGGAGTCTATGTTGGTGTTTGTAAAACATACAGTAGCATAGCAAGTAAGCTCTCTCTCTCTCTCTCTCTCTCTCTCTCTCTCTCTCTCTCTCTCTCTCTCTCTCTCTCTCTCGTGTGTGTGTGTGTGTGTGTGTGTGTGTGTGTGTGTGTGTGTGTGTGTGTGTGTGTTTGGTGATTCAGCTAGTAATTACACCCTGCTGAAAATAGTGTATGTGTGTGTGTGTTGGACCTTAGTGCCTCTGAGCCTCTGGAGAGGAAGATGGGAATCCTAGAGTACGTGTGGGAGCATGTTGGGAAAGGGAGAGGAAGAGAGAGGGAGGGAGGGAGGGAGAAAGCAAGGGAGAGGGTGAGAGAGAGGGAGGGAGAGGAAGAGAGAGAGAAAGGAAGGGAGAGCACAAGGGAAAGGAAGAGAAGGTGAAAGAGGGGTGAAGGAGAGAGAGAGAGAGAGGGGGTGAGGGAGAGAGAGAGGGGTGAAGAGAGAGGAAAAGAGAGAGAGAGGGATGAGAGAAAGAGAGAGGGATGAGGGAGGGAGAGGGGGATGAGGGAGAGAGAGAGAGGGAGAGGGGGATGAGGGAGAGAGAGAGGGGTGAAGTGGGAGCCAGTGGCACCACTGGTAGAGACTCCGCCGCTGAGGCAGCAGCAGCAGAACGAACGGAGCGTGCTCAGAGGAGACTCCCCGCCCCGTGGCCTGTAGAGTAGTAGGGGTCGTGACCCCAGAGGGGGTCGTGACCCCGGAGCTGCAGGAATCCGCTCCAGTTCAGCACCTATCAGGTGGGCGTCAGAGAGAATATTTACAGGAAGTGACACCGTCAGACACTTTAACCCTTTCACCTCTCCCCACGTGTGATGGATGATACGGGTGTGTGTGTGTGTGAGAGAGAGAGAGAGGGTGCTCAAGGCCTCCTGGTTTACATGCCATGAATGAATGAATGAGGGTCTGAAAGGGTCATTGTGCATTGGGTGGAATGAAAGGAGTCCAGCAATAAAGTGAACCTTTGGCTTATTGCAGAGAGAGAGAATGTGTGTGTTAAAGAGGTAGAAGAGAAAGAAATGGACTGAGATAGCCTTGTCCACTCTACATGATGTGCCTTAATATACAGTATGTCATGTCCTCTGTTTATCACTCGGAGATGTTGGCGCGCAGATCTGCTGTGTGTGTGTGTGTGTGTGTGTGTGTGTGTTAAAGAGATAAAAGAGAAAGAAATGGACTGAGATAGCCCTGTCCACTTTACACAGTGTCCCTTTATATACAGTATGTCATCTCCTCTCTTTCTCACTTGGAGATGTTGGTGCTTGTGTGTGTGTGTGTGTGTGTGTGTGTGTGTGTGTGTGTGTGTGTGTGTGTGTGTGTGTGTGTGTGTTTTACATGACTCCTGCCTCCCTGGCTCCATCTGACAGTGCCATGGAGATAAGCCAGGAGGAGATTCACCTTCTATAAGCAAAACACAACCTCTGAGTTTATGTTTTTGCTACTCAACGTGTGTGTGTGTGTGTGTGTGTGTGTGTGTGTGTGTGTGTGTGTGTGTGTGTGTGTGTGTGTGTGTGTGTGTCAGGGACCAGCCTTTTAATTAATCCAGCCTGGCCGCGTTGGGAGCCACATGCTTCCAGACCTGCTGTCAGTGAGGAATTCTTCCCCCTAATCCAGGCAATCCCTTTGATAGGATAGCGGCACACACAGCACACACACACACACACACACACACACACACACACACACACACACACACACACAGAGCACAGTACAGCGGCAGGAAAAAGCCCCGGGACAGTTATTAATGAAGAATGAGAAGCACTGGGGCAGAGAGACAGAGAGAGAGAGAGAGAGAGAGAGAATGAGGGAGGGAGGGATGGATGGATGGAGGGAGAGAGAGACGGATGGTGCCCGCATGAATGATTGCCATGTTCATATCACCCAGCCTTAATAACGCCGCCTTTGAAGTCCCTGTACAAACACATGATGTTGATCCAGATGTATGTAAGCATTGCAGGCATCATCATGTACTGTACACATGTTTATGTGTCAGAGCAGAGCGTAGCGTAGCAACGTGCTAATGACCGTGCCAAGGCCCTGTCAGGACCAACCGATGGGGGAGGAGATGTAGAACGAGGAGTTAAGATATCTCTCTCACACACACACAAGGAGTTTAGATAACGCTATTTAGGGGACGGAGGATGGAGAACGAGGAGTTTAGATATCACTAGGGGGCTGGAGTGTGAAACTAGGACCCTCCATCACCTCAAGCTCTCTCTCTCTCTCTCCATCTATATATCTCTCTATACATCTCTCTGTCTATCCATCTCTATCTACCTATTACAATCTATCTATCTATCTATAACCTCCTCTTCTCATTCTATTCTATCTCACACTTTTTCATGCTCTGTTTTTTTTTTCTACTGGCTCTCTGTCATAGTATCAAAAGCGTTCGCTAATCTCATCGCTCTCTTTCTCTCTCTCTCTCTCTCTCTCTCTTTCTGATTGACTGCTACTATTCTCACATAAAACCCAGTCACTGACAGACAGCACCAAGTGGGCTCACTCACAACTGTCCACTGCCTTTGACGGTTACATTCATTTTCACAGTCTTTCATTCTAACACTGAGAGGGAGAACAGCTGCTCAGCCCAGACTCTCTCCAGGCCTGTAAGCTGGGGAGGAGAGGAGAGGATACTGTAGGGGGGTGGGAGAGGAGAGAGAGGAGGGGGGGAGGAGGAGAGGGGGAGGACAGGAGAGGAGAGGGGAAGAGAGAGGAGAAGGGAAAGGGAGAGTCTATTTTAGGGGGCTGCTGCTGCTGAGGACAGAGACTCTAGACTCTTCTGTCTAAGAAACAAAGATGGCAGGGTGGTGTGGGCCATTATGGGTGTGTAATGGAGCGCTGTGCTGGTACCAGAGGGGGTGAAGAAGGCGGTATGCCATGATCTTTACTGCTACTCTGCAGGGCGGGCACAGTGAGATGGGCCAGCTGCTTGGCACTGACAGTAGCTTGTGTAGTGTAGTAGTCTAGTGTAGTGTAGTTGTGCAGGCTTCTCCTGTCTCTGAGCCCCATGCAGATAGGATCATGTACAGTGTAAATGTTTACTCCCCCAGTGCATTAAAGAGCCCTGAGGTCCAGAAGCAGGTCAGGTGGCCAAGAGAGAGAGCAAAGATAATAGCCACGTGAGGCGCAACAAGATGGTAAGCATTAGTCGGTAGTTGCATTCCACTCAGTGGTGTTTTTTGTTCTGCCCTGAATTACACCTCTCAGGCAGCATTGTGTCAAAGGTACAACCTAACCCTTGTAGGAAGCGCTGCCTGGAAGGCGCCGTTGAGGGCAAAAAATACCAAAGACCGTTCCTTGACCTGTCTTCCACCTCGCCATCCAACCCCCCACCCCGTGCTTCATCCTAGGGGGTTTCCTGGACAGGGCCCGGCCTGTTAAGGAATCTGTTCTAGTACTAATGTTTATACAAACATGTCATCATGAGGGTTTAAAATGCCTTCTTGGATAACTGTCACATTTTTAATACATTAAACATATGGCTGGATGTTATTTACATGAATTCATTTTTTGCCAAAGCCCTTTCTCAAGATGAAATCATTGGTGCAGATTAATAATTGATTCAAACAAATCAACTAGTTAAAACAAGACTTAGATTTGATGCATAAACAGGTCTATTGTGCATTGTTTGCCTTATGCATACACCCTTGGGCCACTGGGTTAATATTTGAAGTCACAATCATGTAAAGAAAACTAAGTCTATTGTATCCATTAGAAGGGAGTTTGTGGATGCATCCCGCTATGCTTGACTGCACCTAAGTAAGGTAGCTGGCAGCAGTCCTTTGGTTCGTTTTGACAGAAGAATAAACGCAGCTATATTGTGCGCTCTGCTGCGGTATAAGGCCATGTAGGGTCATACTATTGTGCCAGGGACCGTTGCCAATTGTATAGTTTGAATGGGTCATGGAGAACAGAACACCATTATGGATCTTAATTGGGTTTAGTCGCCTGTGGGCTGCGTTTGGCAACAGACGAGTAAAACCTGGGTTTGGGGGCCCATATCAACATTGTCCCAATCTGCGGTGTTGTGACAGCAGATCCTAACTGAGGTGCAACAGGAAACGCAGGCCATCATAACCAAATTTAAAGGATGCCTTTATTGTTGACCGAAGGCTCACAAACCCCATGGAATCTTAGGCAAATGTCACGCCTGGCCAGTGTGGCAACTATGCGACGCCAGCTCCGGTTGGGAGTTCACCCGAGCGTAAAATGTGCGCAGTGAAATTAGGCGACTCCGTAGGCCCAGTAGAACAAAGCTGGAGGAGCCCCTCACACAAAGCGCTGATTTACCAGTAGACCCAGCGAAGGGTCCCTCTCTCACACACCCGACAAGCCTTCCTCTGGTAAAGTCCTGAATACATGCGCAACGGTAATAACACAAGATCATTTAAATATGCCCTAACAGCCAACTCGTGATAAATCTCGGTTCCTCGTTTAAAATGTTACCCGAAAAAGCCAACAACCTCAACGGCAAAGCATTGATGAGAGTCTGTGGCCCGTGATAACTGAGACTATCCTCTCTGCGCGCCCCTAGCAATAGCGTGCTTTTTTTCATTGACAGGAATCCGGGGTGTGACGTTACTACCTGTCTTGGCCCAGATTTCATTGGGTGGGTCAGAGCATGTTTCCCCGCAGTAAGTAACCATGGTGAAAGGTACTCCGGGTCCATATTCACAAAAGAAAAAGTGGTGGCCACCCATGTGCGGTGTGTCATCGGTGTCAGCGCCTGCTTTTATGAAAAGATTTAATGGTGCTTGCATCCCCTGAGTGCAACATTGCTCGGAATAATTCCGGCGTCTAAAATAGCATAGTTGGCTCAAGTTTGACTACTGCGCGCTGCCAAAAATGTCTGCGTGCCACTCTTCCTCACTCACAACACCCACACAGTTTTGTCTGCTACACAATCTGACTAATGCGCTAGAGGGCGCAGTGTGTCGGATTTCTCTTGCCTTACTACAAGTCGGTGAATTCGTTTGTGGCTGGACAGCAATGAGTGCGCAAAGACAAACTTTACTTCTGACAGATTGCGCGCAGGAGACGTTGTCCTGAGTCAAAAGTGATGTCTTATCAGCGGATAATGCATCCGATGGTGTAAACTGAAAAGAGGTGGATTATTGGCGCAGCACGGAGCGCAAGGGGAGCTGCAGCTTTTAATTTATGAATCTCGAGGCGCCAATAAGACCACTGGATGGTTGCCATAAGGATCACGGGCAGGGCGCATTTTGGTTCGGGAACGTCCCCTCAGATAACAGGGTCCCCTCTTCCCAACGAGAAACTTTTCCAAGCGCACCTTACATCATGTTGGAGCTGCTAGGTGAAGCGATGAAGCATAATGCACTCAGCAGAGGAAACTTTAAACTTTTCTCAAAAGTGGTGCGGGATGATGTAGTTGCTCACCTTGTCCCGTGAATGGTTCCCACCTGACTGGATCAAGTATTAGTGTGTTGTTTTTGTTGACATTTGGACACAACAAACAAACAAACAAACAACGTGGTGACAAAAAAAGTTTCTCACTTTGGCAAACTTGGATAGACTACGACGCAGGATCCTCGCGCCAACACTCAAAACCGCCGGTTGTGCTTGTGACTTGCTTTCATTCACAAAATGGATTTTTGGGAAGTTGCACGGTATACTTTGATTCAGAGATACAACAAGTATCCCATGCGATACAATACAATGGCATAAAGACTCACGCACACTTTCATTTTGCATTTTATTTTTTATTTTTCTGACTAAACGGAGTTTTTTGTCGTTTGTTTGGACCACAGCCTGAAGCCTCGACATTTAACATAAGCAAAGCTGTAAGTAAGACTATTTAATTTTTTTTTTTTTTTAATATCTGTAGCCTATTTTGTATTATAATATTTA
>JAODXP020000010.1:10782061-10814561 GCA_027497455.2 Sardinella longiceps | reverse complement strand
GCACGCAGACGAGCAGCTTGGCACCGGACGAGAGGAGACACAGAGAGAGGAGACAGAGAAGAGAAGAGAGGAGAAGAAGAGAGGAGAGGAGAGCAGTGGCCTATGATACCATCTCTGGCAGACTCTCAGTAGATGGGTGGATGGATGGATGGATGGATGGATGGATGGATGGAAGACTGGAGGAAGAAGAAAAGAAAAGAGTCTTGGTGCAATGAGCACCGAAACTGAGCTCTAATGAATAAAGATGTTGATGCTAGCTGATGAATAAAGATGTTGACGCTACGCTAATGAATAAAGATGTTGATGCTAAGCTATGCTAATGAAAGATGTTGAGGGTCTGCCTTCAAAGGCAAACATCTTTAGAACTACTGATGAATGAATCAATGGACTGGTGCAGAAAACAGCAGATGAGGATTAAAATATTCTCCTCTGAAACTACTATCTATCGATCGCACACCTACACTCCTGCCTAGGGAAGAGAAGTAGCTTTGTATTACTATTGGTACCATTGAATAGTAAGAAGGGCACACAGCGCACCAAAAATGTTCACCATACCATTAATTTATACTTTTGCGGCTGATACCCCTGTTTCAAACTGTACACGTTTGTTGATGGACGATGGAGGGCGAAAGCTCCTTGCAAAGTCAATGGGATCCGTCGCCTGAATCAGGCGTTGTTGCTGCTGTTTGAAAAGCCACTCAGTCAGTTAATGTGTTTCCCCGCAGGTTGCTGCTCAGAGGGCCGACCTTCAGCAGGATCCTCCAGCCCACCAGGGGGCTACGTCCGGCTCGTGGGGGTCCTGGGGATCGTGGGCTGAGTGCTCGCGCAGCTGTGGTGGGGGGGCCCAGGAGCAGACGCGGCCATGTCTCCCAGTGTACGCCCAACCCCCAGCCCTGACTCCCCCCTACCCCCCGCACCCTGGTGGGCAGCAGCCCCTGGTGGTCTCCGCCCTCCGGCCTTCTGTGCCGCTGTACCGGGACACGGGATACCCTCCTCATGCCAACCACTCACACACGGGCAGCACCAGGACTCAGCCGCAAGTCAGCCGGCCCCACAGAAGGTACTGTAGATGCAGTCATCTGGCTTTTATTGGCTGGGCTATTAGAGCAAGACGCTTATGCAGGGATAGAGATGCTAACTGTGTTTCAGGACGTATGACAGCTACAACAGTGTCTTTAGGATAAGACAACATAGCACACACACACACACACACACACACACACACACACACACACACACACACACACACACACACACACACACACACACACACACAGACACACACACAGAGTTGACTAGTGTTGAGGCTATCTTGTAGTACCTGGTTGGACATAGTGCCCTTAGTCTGCTGTTTAGCAGAGTCATGTTTATCAAAGAATGAGAATCTCAACATCATCATGGACTCACTTATTCACACGTTGATACCATAGTTACAGTTAGCAACGTAGTTAGTTGGCAATGGGAAATTAGTTAGCAACTAGACCCCAGGACCGGGTCAGGTCAGAGTGGCATCCATGCCAGTAGGCTATCATGGCGTCTCTCGCTGCTAGGGTTGGTCTGGCACAGTCTCAGCATCTCTTAGCTCATCTCTTAGCGCATCTCATCGCTAGCTGACATGACATGGCGCCCTGCAGTAGTGCAGGTCTGGACAGGAGGAGGCATCCATGCATCCATGCATGTATCCGTCTAAATGCACGCTGACGTGCTGACAGGTAGCCTAATGCTGCGGTAAAGCTTGAATACATCTGAATACATCCCTCGGCTGCCAGAGAGTGTCAGTTGCAGAGAGTGATTTCATTAGCCATGCCGGGTCTTCTAGTGTGGCTGTTTTGCCTTTCTGATGTGCCACACACACAGTGGAAGCACTTCCAGAGACCAGGGCCATCGCAACAGGACAGACAAACCAGGCAATTGCCTGGGGCCCCAGGCTGAAAGGGGCCCCCAAGATTGACTAATTAATCATTTTATTAGTTTAGTTGGTGGTGTTTTCAATAAAATATGACTTGAGGCAGGAGACAGGAGGTAGTACAACAACTGTACAACAAAAATAATTAAATTATCGAAATAACGAAAGATGCTTGAAGATTATAACATTATGGTTCATGTAGGTGTTTATGGGAGGTGAAGGGCCCCCATGTCCTGTTTGCTTGGGGCCCCCTAAGTACCTTGAATCGGGCCTGCCAGAGACATTACCTCCCTGAAGTTCGGGAAGAGATCCGTCATTCCCTCTCCTGCCTGCCAATCAGTTAATGAGAGAGGATAGAACATTCCAGGCTCGGAATGCAGCGGCTCTCCCCCCTCAGTGTCAGGAATCTTATCCTGATTTGGATAATTAGTGAAGCTTCTCAGGTGGCGCCTGAATCATTACATCCTAGTGTGGCTCAGATGTGGTTGGGGTCTGGCTGAGATACGGAACAGTTTGGCCACTGTTCTGTGTTCTCACTGAGGTAGCAGCGCTGGTCTGTAGCCTAGAGGTGGAATTAATGAAGGAGACAACCTGGTTTAAGGAACATTTTTTCTAATAGTTTTGTGTGTGTGTGTGTGTGTGTGTGTGTGTGTGTGTGTGTGTGTGTGTGTGTGTGTGTGTGTGTGTATGTCTGCGTGTCTGAACTAAAAAGAGACTGTATGTGTGTGTCTTAACTAAAGAGAGACTCTGTGTGTGTGTGTGTGTGTGTGTGTGTGTGTGTGTGTGTGTGTGTGTGTGTGTGTGTGTGTGTGTGTGTGTGTGTCTGAACTATAGAGAGAGGTATGGTTAAAGATTGCGCACATCCCAACTAGGTGCCAGGCAAGGCTGATTAACTGTGAATTGAAGAGCCTGCACACTAAAAATCCTTTTTTGTTGTCTTTATTTTCCCATGGCAGGATAACGTTTCGACAGTTAAGTCTTCATCAGATTCTCTGAACTATAGAGAGACTCAGGCCCAATAGTATTCAGGCGCCGTGCCTGATTTAAGGCGTTCCAATATGACTGGGGGGAAAAAATGCTTGCCTTGAGATATAAAGAGGTGGGGTTAAAGTAGGATTAAACTAAAATTTAAGCACTCTCTTCTCATTGTATCCTGTGTATAAGTGATGATTGATAAATGACATGTTCTGAGTTAAGTATGCATCCTTGCATGGCGATCACTGCCTACTAACTGAAGATATGGAATTTGCTCATAACCAAGTAGTGTTCTAAAAGTGTGACGCAAATATAGCACCCCCACCCGTGCCCACCTCCCCGGGATTTTTTTTAACAATCAGCCCTGGAGACTGTGTGTGTGTGTGTGTGTGTGTGTGTGTGTGTGTGTGAGAGCGAGAGAGAGCGAGAGAGAGAGAGAGAGAGAGAGAGTGAGTGTGTGTGAGAGAGAGTGTGTGTGTGTGTGTGTGTGTGTGTGTGTGTGTGTGTGTGTGTGTGTGTGTGTGTGTGTGTGTGTGTGTGTCTGTGTCTGTGTCTGCCAAATCTTTCTGTATATTCTGTATATTCATGTGTGTGTCACACATGTCCTCTCTTGCAGGGGTGGCTCAGGCCCGATAGTCCCAGGGAAGTATGGCTACGGCCGCACGCCATATGTGGTCTCCCTGCAGAGGGATCCATCAGCACCCCCCCACCCACACCAACACCAGCAGAACCCACACCAGCAGCACCCATACCAGCAGCAGTACCAGCACCCCTTACACCGACAGAGACGCTCCGCTCACAGGGACAGCCGGCCCAGCAGTCCCCGCCACACCTCCAGGCCTCACAACCCCTACTACACCTACGGCAGCTCCCACCACCCAGCCCCCGTCTCCCAGCCCCGGAGCGGCTCTGCCTGGATGCCCCTACACCAGCCTGGAACCCACCCTCAGCACCCCCAGCCTGGGACCCACCCTCAGCAACCCCAGCAGGCCTCGGCCAGGGTGGCAGCAGCAGCAGTAGCAGCAGCAGCAGCCTCAGCCAGGCCCTACAACCCACTACCTGCCTCCTCATGCCACGGCTCACCCACCCAGTGGCGGATCTGCAACATCAATGTAAGTCTTTTAGACAGAAAACACTCTTCAGAGAACAAACACACACACACACACACACACACACACACACACACACATACAGTCCTCTCAGAGCAGAGCCGTTCAGCACCAGTGTAAGTCACACACTCTTCACAGAACACACACAGGTGATTTGAAAGTCCGTCTCAGTTTGGCTTGAATCATCCATCTCCGAGGGGTGTGTGTTTGTGTGTGTGTGTGTGTGTGTGTGTGTGTGTGTGTGTGTGTGTGTCTATTCTCCTCCTCTACCTTGGGCATATCGCAGTAATCAGGTGCAATGATTCTCCACACCCTTTTGCCCTTCAGAAAGGATTTGGCTTAATGAGGTAATTTTCTGTGCCTTCTCCAAATCAATGGAACTTCTCCTTCATTCTCAGGACACTGATTTGGCTGAGCTACAGAGTCACAATAGGGAGACATTCCGCCTTTTGTCTGTCGAGGCGTCAAGGACGGGATTAAGTCTTCAGCTAACGTAGCCTTATAGGCAATACTCATCAAACAGTAATTATTGTAATTATCTGCCAAATTTGTTTCTCATACTGATAATAACCTAATTATCCAAATAGTATGACTATAAGTGGGTTCTGCAGTCATTTAGCTGTCTGTTACTGTGAGATGAGATAAAGCAGGAGAAGGAGAAAGATGAAGAAGGATAGGAGGGTAATGATGAAGACTATTAGGAGACAGACAGCATACAGAGCAGAGATGGAAAGAAGTAGCCTATGCACGTGTCACACACAGAAGAGAATGTGTGTGTAAATACAGCGAGACAAACGTACTGTGTGTGTCATGTATAGAAAGAAACACACACACACACACACACACACACACACACTCTCTCTCTCTCTCTCTCTCTCTCTCTGGTCAGAGCTGACATGAGACACAAAGTGAGGGTGTATTGTCACTAAAAAGAAGAATGGAGTTATTTGAGTGCAGATGCTGTGGATGTGGACTAGATGGTCTGTATGGAGGAGACAGGAGTCTAGAGTAGAGAGAAGAGTTGTGATAAATCCAGGAACTTTTTCGATTCTAGTCAAAATAACTCAAGATACTGTAGACATTCCAAAGTCTCAAGCCCTCACCACTTCCAAGCTCAGCCCTTTTAAAGAGCACTCAGGTGGATGGGGCTCAATCAACTAATTAGCCCCACCTGTAGACAATTACACAACTCAACAGTCTGACAGGACGTACAGAAATGCATTTAAAACAGTGTCCAATATTAGTGAAGATAGCATGCAGCATCCTCGCAAGAGTACAGAAGTGATGGACACAGAAGGACTGACTAAAGTAGATATGAATGAAGAGCTGGAGAGAAGGGAGAAGAACGACTGTGGAGGGAGAGAGAGAGAGAAAGAGGAGGGAGTGAGTGAGAGAGAGAGGGGGGGGGGTAGAGATGAGGATGGGGGTGAGGAGGGTGGAGATGAGAGTGGAGAGGTGTAGGGATGCCTCTGTGGCCTTCAGCTATGTTCCTAAAAGCCAGGAATGGATCCTGAGGTAAAATGCACCATGACCTCAACTCCTCACCACTGCCAACTATCACTCCCTCATCACTCTCTCTGTGTTGCCCCTGGTACACCCTGTTCTCCTGCCTTGGCTCTCTTTACTGCCCCTGCTACACCCCGTTCTAATGCCCTGGCTCTCCTTATTGCTCCTGCTACACCCTGTTCTACTGCCCTGACTCTCCTTATTGCCCCCACTGCAGCCTTTCTCTTACACTACTTCTATCTGTTGCCCCTGCTGCACCCTGTTCTCCTGCCCTGGCTCTCCTTATTGCCCCTGCTCACCCTGTTCTCTTCCTAGGCTTTCATTATTGCCCCTGCTCTAGTCATTCTCCTGCACTACTGCTATCTGTTGCCCCTGCTGCACCCTGTTCTCCTGCCCTGGCTCTCCTTATTGCCCCTGCTGCACCCTGTTCTCCTGCCCTGGCTCTTCATTAATGGCCTCTGCTCTGCTGCAGTCATTCTGCTGCCCTGCTGCTGCTGCCTCTGGTTGGAGGCACAGTGTGTGCAGTGCTCTCATGTTTCTGTTGCTTCATGTCCCCGGGAAAACATTTTCAACTGATTTTATTTTACCTCTGCTGTGTGTCTGGACATGTATGTGTCATGTACATGGATTTGTGTGCACATCTGTACGTGTGTGTGTGTGTGTGTGTGTGTGCGCATGATGTGTATTCAAGTTTGTGTCTTTACATAGGCATTTGTGTGTGTATGTGTGTGCGCTTTCATGTGCTTGTGTCTTTTTACGTTACCATTTGTGTGTATGTGTGTGTCTTTACTTATGCATTTGTGTGTGTGTGTGTGTGTGTGTGTGTGTGTGTGTGTGTGTGTGTGTGTGTGTGTGTGTGTGTGTGTGTGTGTGTGTGTGTGTGCGTGTCCAGCCCTGCCCAGCCTCCAGCAGGAGTATCCGTGAGGTGCAGTGCTCCTCCTACAACACCCAGCCCTTCATGGGCCGTCTGTACGAGTGGGAGCCCTTCAACGAGGGTGAGTCACACACACACACACACACACACGTCACAGTGCAGCTCTCTCACACGGTTCACTGCAAGTGCAACACACCTCATTACAGTTACTGCTGCTTTGAAAGTTTAATAGAAAAGTTCATACAAAACGGCTCAACGGCTTATTTGAAGTGCTGTATATTCTTACGTATTGAAAGGAAATGAGGTTTATTCTTGCATATCTTAAGGAAGCTTCTCTTTAATGAACTCAGACAGTAACTTCATCCATGTGGATCAAAGGCGTGAGTCATACTGTAATGTATCAGTCTTGTTTATAAAGCTGGGGTGTGTTCACAACACAGTGTCTTGTCTACAGTACCAGGCTCTCAAAACACTCCGGCACAAGTTTCCCTTTGGGACAAGTTTCCCTTTGGGCAATAAAGTTAAACTGAACTGAACCGGCATTATGTATGACCTGCAGCTAGTAGTGAGTTGTCAGGTGACAAAGCCCTCGGGGAAAAAAAAACCTGATTCAGATGTGGAGTATGACACGCGAGGTGTCATATGAGAAGCACTTTTTGTTTGAGATGATTTATAGTGCACTACAGGTGTGGGGTAGTGATACTGGGGGCGTAGTGAGACACTGATGTGGGGAAGTGAATGTGATAATGGACTAATGGACCACAGCGAGATCACCTGACACTATGATCAAAGCAAGGAGGAATCACCACAGTGGGACGAGACTATAGTAGGGTTAAAGGAGAAGTCCATAGAAATAGAAATATAAGTCCATTACTAGAAATAGAAATAGAAATAGAATAGAAATAGAAGTCCATTATTATTCAAGGTCATCAAGTGCTATCTGTAGGGAAATGATCCAGAAAACAATTTCATACAATAATAATATGATACTGAATAGCAAACGAGCAGCTAACGTTACCTGAATGGGGCATAGGAAACGAAAACTATTTTCTTTTTAAGACTCCTATGTAGTTTGATTGTTAATTGTCTTTTGTAAGTCGCTTTGGATAGAAGCATCTGCTAAATTCATAAATGTAAATGTAAATGTAAAACACATTACAATACATTTGGTTAGCTGCTGAATCACTGGCTTTGTCTGAAACGGACAAAATGCTGCTTTCAAAGGAAGCATTTGGTGGCAGCAAGGTATCAAGGCATGTCTGAATCAAATAAATGCATACATTTTTTTGATACAAAGTTTTTCCATGACCAACAGTGTAGACAGCGTGATGGCAAGTCAGTGCCTTCCTGATTCAGACACAGCCACTACTTGGTCAAAAAAGCACTTGGTGACCTTGACGGCTATTGATTGAGTTGTCCTTTACCGTGGGCAAGAACCCCATGGAGATGTGTTAACAGTGTAGGCATGAATATGAGGTGACCTTTGAACTCCTCTGAACAGCTATTTACAAACATATTCCTATTTTTCCATTCAGCTGACGCTGTAAACTAAACTCTCTCTGTGTGTGTGTGTGTGTGTGTGTGTGTGTGTGTGTGTGTGTGTGTGTGGTGTATTTACATCAAGCCGCCACGACCACTGTGATGCACTCCCAATAGCCCCTGCCTCAAGGTCACGACCTTCACAGTACGCTGTGGATGTGTGTGTGTGATGTGGTCCGTCACACCTCGCTAAGCATGGGGAAAGGTCTCTTTTTGCACCCAGCTGGACCTGGGTATCCAGGCAACTGCCCAAATATTGTAGTTATCTTGGGCAGCTTGTAAAAGTAGTGCTGAATCTTTATTTGTGTCCAAATGCCAAATGTGTGTGTGTGTGTGTGTGTGTGTGTGCGCATCTTTGCTGAGGATCCTATGACTCCTCTGCCTTTTCCATCTTAATGAGAGATTCCTCCACTGAAGCAGCCAGGGGTCACAAAGGTTACATAGCCGACGCACACACACACACACACACACACACACACACACACACACACACACACACACACACACTAAGCTGTCTTGGCCTCCAAAACGCCTGCTTCTTTTCTTAAGGTTTATTGGACATGATGTAGTGGGTGGGTGTTAAAGTGTGTCTGTGTGTGTGTGTGAGTGTGTGTGTGTGTGTGGGTGTGTGTGCGCGTGCGTGTGTGTTTGCACTCACACAGTTTATTCTTCTACAGACAGAACTAGCTGTCTAACAGAAACTTGTTCTTGTAATTTGTGACAGAGTGTTCAGAAATATTTAAAAAGACTTTGCTAATTCTTGTAAAAGGATTTTGCTATCAAAGTATGACCATGAGGACTGGCACAGCTTACCTTAGATCAGGATCACTAGTGGGGCGCAGACACATGACGGGTGGGGCGCAACACATCTCTTTGCTATCGACCGTTGTCACACCATGCCCCCCGAATTCACAGCTATTTGTTAGATAGGCGCAAATGATTTGGCTTTGAAATAATAACATGAAAATGAGGTGCGTTCAATAACACCAGCAGAGCGCCTTAAGAGTCTATGCTTTATACCCTTTCATAAATTTAAAGTGCTAAAGGTGCTTAAAAGTGTTATGCAAGTCTGAGGTTTACAGTACATCCACAGGGTGAATTAGATATTACTAGGGTAGCAACGGATGCTTTATCTTCTCAAGAATAACCAATTACTGCCAGTTAGACCTGAATCAATTTGTTTTCACATCTGAACTTAAACCGCTTGGAGCAGTTTTGATTCAGTTCTGAAGACAGCATGGTTTTAATATCTTATCTTATACATGAATATTACTTTGTTCCTTAAAGCCCTAAATTATCTATTGTTGACATACAGTACTTTATTCACCACTAAATACTATGATCACTAAATGGTTCATCAGATTTATCTTATTTGATTCATAATCAATAATCAGTCAGTCTTATATCATAATTTATTAGTTAAATAATTATGCTATTTGACTTTATAATTATTATCACTGGACCAGTGTGGGTTTGCCAGCATCATCTCATGCTGTGATTGGCGTGGATGACGTCCAATAGATGTTTAGTATTCTAGTGGATCACTGTTGCAAACTAGACAGCAGCTTCACTAATTCTTCTCCCCTTCCTGCCATGCCCGTTGCCTAGCAATGACATGCGGCTGACGCATGGGGAGGGTGAAAGGTTGACAGAGAGCTGTCTGTCTTGACCTCCGACACCTCCCACACACACACACACACACACACACACCACCCACTAACACTGTGGGGTTTCTGCTCCATTCTTTACACACACAACAGATGGGACAAGCATGGAGACAGACAGAAAAACAGACAGACAGACAAACGGACACGTTTGTCTGCCTGTCTGCGTTTAGCACTTACACACTTTCATCCAAAGCCATTTTTATCACCTGTCAGTTATCAGCTGTCAGTAACTTAATGAGTCGTTATGGGATGAAGAATACCGTATGCTGTGTTTGAGGATGTTGCCTTAGCCTTATTTGACTACAGGGTCTTCTTCTCCACTGCTCCTGTCTGGTTAGAGCTCCCATGAGAGGCCATGCTGCTTTGTGGAGCAACACTGCTCATAGTGTCTCCTCCTCAGCCTGGCATCTCTATACTCGCCCAGACTGTACATACACAGTGCTGCCCTCTTGAGGAGAACAGTGGAATAGCAAGTGAAGCCCAATAAGCATCAGTGAAGGCCACTAACTTCTCCTCTCTCTGCCACAGTCCCCGGAGACCAACACTGCGAGCTGAATTGTCGGGCCATTGGGTTCCGCTTCTACGTCCGGCAGTCTGACCGTGTGATCGACGGAACCCCTTGTGGAGAGAACGACTCCTCCATCTGTGTGTCAGGAAAGTGCCAGGTAAGGATGCCCAATGATGCCCGCTCATGTGGGCACAGTCATGTCATGCCCGCTCACCATCTTTGCCCTGTTTAACTGACGCCATCACAAAGAACAAATATTTACTCTTTATTCTATGGGCTTATTTAGATAGATATGAGTTTTTAGAATATTCATGCACAAGAATGTAAAACCACTGTTATGTCTTCGGGTTCTTCCCAGATTTTGGGCTTCAGATGTGCATTACTTGAAAGAAAGTGAATTTAGATATGTTTTAAATGTTTTCATTATACCCAATTTTTTCAAGTCAGAAAAAGGGATAAATCCAATGCATTTCAATGGTAGAATGAGAATCTCGGAATGTTCAGGTGTGAAATAAGCCCATAGAATGAAGCAGAGTTTGCTGGTTTGCTTCTCCACCTGTGGCATGTCAGCGCAATTCCTATTCTACCCCAGCAGGGGGCAGTGAAGCTTAAGGTTCTGCAGAGCCGTATATTCTAGTTCAGGCATCCGGTCCTGGCCCGGCTTAGGTTTGATACATGTGAGCCAAACCAGATCTGGATCTCCTCTGTGTGGCTCGGAGAGGTCAATGGTCAGACAGGAAGAATGTGGGGGATACTACAGGAGTGGATCAACCTGTAGCCTTGTTAATTCACAGTGCTAAGTGCTGTCGATAGGTAAGAGAGTGGCCAACTTTAGTGGAACCAAATCAGAAGACCAAGTAGCGAAACGGGCGCCAACACTAACTGATAAGGGCCTGAGTTTCATTTTCATATTCCCTCATCTATTAGCGTTAGCTGTAAGTTCGCATTCGGTAACCTTAGAGAACAGGGATATAGACTTATTGACTGTGGATTTGTCCTTTAAGAAGGGGGGTGGGGGTAGACCCCCAAGTTTGGTCCTTTAAGCGGGGGCCTGGGGGTTGTCCTTTAAGCGGGGGCGTAGGGGTTGTCCATTAACAGGGGACGTAGGGGTTGTCCCCTGTTTGGTCCTTTAAGAGGGGGTGTGGGGCATGGGGGGTTGACCCCCGCGTTTGAAGAGGAACACTAAAGCAGACCTGGGCTTGGCCTCAGAACAAGAAGGGTGTGTTTTTATGTGAGAATGTGCTGTGAACTTTGGATGTCCTCAAGCGCTGATGTTTCAACACTTTCCCAAGGAGTTACACACACACACACACACACACACACACACACACACACACACACACACACACACACACACACACGTACTACAATCCTCTGGGCACATGGGAGCTTGATCTTGTGAATAAGGTATCTGCCTGTAGTTGCAATACAGTGAGTTGTGTTGTGTTCTCTCTCTCTCTCTCTCTCTCTCTCTCTCTCTCTCTCTCTCTCTCTCTCTCTCTCTCTCTCTCTCGGCATGCGTGATTTGTGCTCCTCTCCTCTCTGTGGTCCAGTTTTCCTGGGTCAATACTAAAGGGTAAATGCGGCCGGCCGGAAATGATGTTGAAATCTTTCAGATATATTGGTTGCCTAGTAACAATGCCAAACAACCTTCTATTATATACCTATAAGCAATCTAAAAGCAGTTTAAAAACTCTGAAAATGTTGTAATTGTAACCATACCCAAAAGATTGTGTGAGAACGTACCATAGACATATACCTTCTAGTGTTAACCGTTTCCCCACCCCTGGCTGCTGTCTTCCTGTCGGGGGTCGGGGCGTGGGTCGGGTCAGAATCTGCTGTTTCCAGGACCTTAGTGATCCAGATGAGATTTCTCCCATATTAAGATTTAATCAAGATAAGGCCACAGGGATCTTCTGCTGGCTTTGTCATTTCCTTCATAAATGCCAGGGACTTGAGGGGGCCGTGTAACTGGGGGTACGGTGGGGTTTGGCATGTGAAAATTCGACTGATGGAAAGTGCCAATGTGAGGGGTACTGTGTGTGTGACGTATGTGTGTGTGTGTGAGAGAGAGAGAGAGAGAGAGAGAGAGAGAGAGAGTGAGACAGAGAGGGAAGGAGAGACTGGGATGAAGCCAGGGATGCTCTGAGTGTGTGGTTATGTGTGTGTGTGTGTGTGTGTGTGTGTGTGTGTGTGTGTGTGTGTGTGTGTGAGAGGGAGAGAGAGAGTGTGAGACAGAGAGGGAAGGAGAGACTGGGATGAAGCCAGGGATGCTCTGAGTGTGTGGTTATGTGTGTGTGTGTGGGTGTGTGTGTGTGTGTGTGAGAGAGAGAGAGAGTGTGTGAGACAGAGAGGGAAGGAGAGACTGGGATAAGGCCAGGGATGCACTTCACATATGTGTGTGTGTGTGTGTGTGTGTGTGTGTGTGTGTGAGAGAGAGAGATGGGGGGGGGGGCTTGTGTAGGGATTTTGTCTGTTCATGTTTTCTATGTACATAGAGTGCGTGCAAATAGTACTATGCAGTAGTTGTGTTGGTCGCAGTCAAGAAAGGAGAGACTTGGTTAAAGCGAGGGGTGCCCTGGGTGTGTGTGTGTGTGTGTGTGTGTGAGAGAGAGAGAGAGATGAGGAGGGGTTGGCTTATGTAGGGATATTTGTCTGTTCGTGTTTTCTTTGTACATAGCGTGTGTGTTAATAGTACAATGCGATAGCTGGTTGCAGTCAACAAAGCACAGATTTGTGTGCATACGTGTTCGTATGCACTGTGTGTGTGTGTGAGTTTATATGCATAGTACTTGTGTGCTTGTGTGTGTGTGTGTGTGTGTGTGTTTGTGTGTTTGGCTACTCTTGTGATGTAGTTGTGTACGAGTTGTGTATGACGATTGAGCGCATGCTGTAGTGTGTGTGTGTGTGTGTGTGTGTGTGTGTGTGTGTGTGTGTGTGTGGATGGATCCTGTAGTCTCCCTCCCTTCTCGTCTGGTGTTTTCCAGCACGGAGGAATGCAGAGCTGCTCTGAGCGGCGGCCCACAGATGTGTGTGTGTGTGTGTGTGTGTGTGTGTGTGTGTGTGTGAGAGAGAGAGAGAGAGAGAGAGAGAGAAAGGGAGAGAGAGCTGAGCAGCGGCCCACAGATCCGGCGGGCCGGGACACATCCCTTCAGCTGAGCCAGCACACACACACACACACACACACACACACACACACACACGGACAGTAAATTACACAGCCAGAGCCAGAGAGCTGTGCTGTGAGCGTGCACACACAACACACACACACATGCATGCTTGCACACATTGATGTATACACACATTCACATGCATGCACACACAAACGCATACATGTGTGTGCGTGCAAACACATACAGTATACGCATGCATGCACACACAAGCAAGCATACTTATATGCACAAGCACACACACAGATACAAGCATACACACAATTGCTCACTTGCACACACACATATCCATGTGTACAGACTCATTCAGCACTCCTACACTTGGCACTTAACAAAACTGCATAATGTGTTTATAGACATGTACGGACAATTGCTCTTCCTCTTTCCCCGTCACACACACACACACACACACACACACACACACACACACACACACACACACACACACACACACACACACACACACACACACACACGCACACACCTGCTACACAAGACTTGGAAAGTCTTTTGTAGAATGTGATCCATGCGTCCTCTCCACACCCTTGTCTTCACAATAACCTCTCTCCCTCTCCCTCCCTCCCTCCATCCTTCTCTCTCTCTCCATCCTCTCTCTCCTCTCTCCTCACACACCCGTCTCTGACTGCTCTCTTCCTCTGATCTGTCTTTTTCATTCCTCCCTTTCTCTCTATCTGTCTTTGAGTTTACTGTTTCATCTTTGTCTACACCTCTCCCACTCTTTTGCTGACATGTTCCTCTCCCTTCAAGTGTACAGTATCCCTGTGTTTCTCCTTCCCTAATAATTCACCTCTCTCTCTCTCTCTCTCTCTCTCTCTCTCTCTCTCTCTCTCTCTCTCTCTCTCTCTCTCTATCTATCTATCGGTCTACTGTATCTATCTATCTATCTACTGTATCTATCTATCTATCTATCTATCTATCTATCTATCTATCTATCTATCCATCTATCTATCTATTATCTATGTCTGTGTCTATGGGAGATGCAGACACACACACATCCATGAGGTTTTGTGGTGGTAGTTCAGCTCTTCCTCTGTGCAAAAGGCAATTAGGGCATTTACACTAATTCTGACATAAACACTCATGAACACACTTTCTCTTATTGTATTTCCTGATGGAGTAATATTTGTGCCTCATTTACGAGTGAGAAAGTATCAAAATTTCCATGATTGGCTCATTTGGATGGTCAGTGAGTCAATATTGCGATGATGCGGTCATCTGTGGCCTTCCTAACAGGCTTCTCACAGTTCACTCCCAATTGAGTTTGGGAAGAGGGTGGGCATTCCATTTATTTGGACCACCATGTTTCGGTTCACACTTTGAGAACCATTGAGAATACATTAAAAAATGGCACTTTGTTATTAGCCTCACGGTGCAAATTGTCATCTGAATATAAGATAGTTGTCCCTTTCCCTTCTATACTGTTGTGACGAAGTTAAGTAAGGGATAACGGCCGACGAGGTGACCAGTTATTCATTTATAATTGGCGAGGTGGAATCTAGAACTTGAAATAGAATCTGGAAATAATGGCCACCTAGCAGCCAATCAGAGAAGAGAATGGCGTTCTGAAGGGAGATAAACCAATAAGAAAGACTGCTACTTTCAGCATTTTGTGTGGGATTCACCTGTAAAGCCGGCATTGTGACCCTAAACATGGCGGTGGATTCCAACGATTATTGATAGAACACTCGCCCAATTCCCAAGCTCACAAGATGGAAACAGCAGCCAGGTTTGTAAACCTGTGGCATCTGATACTCTCTATCCGTGTAGTCCAAACACACAGACTTAACATTCACTCCACTCATGAAGTTACACTAATGTTCTGGATGTTTCTATCTGCCTTCGTGCAAGGCTGCATCTGTTCAATAGTTATTTTCTATTGGCCTTCTTGCAATGCTACATCTGTAGTTATATGGTTTTTAGAGTTAACGTAGAGTTGAGCTTGTTTCAAATATTCAAAAGCTTACAGTAAGAGTCTATTTGAGGTGAAAGCCATTTCATCGCATTAGTGTTGGCCAGTTTACTTTTGGCTGTAGCTGTCTTGGCTTGTCTTCATTTCATTCTTTATTACCAGTAGTGTTGTACACATTTCTGAGCAAATCTACAGCTTCACGGCCTCGTGTTTCCTTTGCCTCAGCACGGTTTAATGTGGGAGCGTTTCGCTCAACTCCTGATGAACCTAACCAGCCTCAGGAATGCATGAAATTCTCTGGATAGAGATGTATACAATAACTGGCACAATAAAACTCACAGCTGCCTTCTTCATAAACAAGTGGTGTTCTCCGACAAAGTCAAGATTGCGAATACTTGCATCAGTGCACACATTAACACACACACACACACACACACACACACACACACACACACACACACACACACACACACACACACACACACACACACACAGGCAGTATTTTCAATAGGGTGTGTGTGTGTACTGGAGGTGTTATTCAAAAGCTGTTGTAGCCGAAGCCAAAAGGTAGAGAGAAATATGGAGAGAGAACAAAAACTGGACCAATCCAATATGCGTAAGAGATGGGGGGAGAGAGAGAGGGGGGGATGAATGGATAGGTAGAGCAATGGAATTGGGAGAAAGAATAGAGTGCTGAAAAGAGAGAGAGAGGAGGGGGAAAGAAAAGTGGAATGGTAAAGAGAGATGGAGAGGAGGGAGAGGGATGGAGAGTGGTAAAGAGAGAGAGAGGAGGAAGAAAGTCAGGAAGAGAAATGGAGTGGTAGAGAGAGATGGAGAGGAGGCAGAAAGAGAGATGGAGAGAGAGACAAAAGGCGGAAGAGAAATTGAGTGGTGGAGAGAGCGAGAGGAGGGAGGAAGAGAAATTGAGTGGTAGAGAGAGAGAGAGAGGAGGGATGAAGAAGGAGAGAGAGAGAGGAGGGAGGAAGAGAGATGGAGAGAGAGGAGGGAGTAAGAGAAATGGAGTGGTAGAGAGAGATGGAGAGCAGAGGTGCCAGATCTGTTTGCACAGAATACAGAACCCTGCTTGCTTTGTGTGTGCAGAACGAGGGCAGGTCCCCTGGTCTCACTCTTGGACTGAGTTTATGAGCACAGGGCCCGCTGGGACCACCACTGGGGGAGGTGTGTGTGTGTGTGTGAGAGAGAGAGAGAGAGAGAGAGAGAGAGAGAGAGAGAGAGAGAGAGAGAGAGAGAGAGAGAGAGGAATTCAACAGAAGTGAAGAGAAAATCTGTGTGCATGTATTCAAGAAAGGCTTGTTATTTCATGTATGTGCATGTCAGACTCTACTGCTGATGCATGCAGAGTGTAAAGTATGTGTTGACGTTTATTGAAAGTGTGTGTTCCTGTTAGAGTGTGTGTCATATTAATTAGTGTGTGTGTGTGTGTGTGTGTGTGTTGACGTGTGTCTATGGACTTCGTCCCCACAGTATGACTGACATAACTGCATAAGGTATATGTATATGTATGTATACATAGGGCATGCATGGTTGCATCAGGCTAAGTGTGTTTGTCAGTGAATGTGTGTGTGTGTGTGTGTGTGCTTGAGCGTGCAATGGCGCGTGCAAGTTTTATTTTTGAGCTGCTGGAAGCAATCACTGCCACGTTGCACAAGAGCTCTGTGATCGTTGTTTGAGTTGTTTATGACACGTCTCAGGTATGGGCTCGGCACGCATGTTTAACTGAACAGGCTTGTGTTGGCGGCACATACACACTCACACACATGCATGTTTAACCAAACGGGCTTGTATTTGTGGCACATACACACTCACACACACGAATGTTTAACCAAAAGGGTCCATCTTGGCGGCACACACACACGTTTAACCAAACAGGTCTGTATTGGTGTCACGTACACACTCATACACACACACGTTTAACCAAACATGTCTGTATTTTTGTCACGTACACACTCATACACACACACGTTTAACCAAACAGGTCTGAGTTGGTGACACGCACAAACTCAAATCAAGTCAAATGGTTTTTACTGTAATTTCAACCATATAACTATACACAGTGAGACAAAATGGCGTTTCACCATGGGTTCAAAAGGTATTAAACTTCATTTAAACTATATAAAAAGATGTTTAAGACATTTTGTAGCCTGGCCATGGCCATCCCCATGGTCTACGTTTTGCTTCGTACAAGCGCCTGGGATCTCATCCATTGACAAACGATTGCAAGCTGGAGGTGTGAACTGTAGAAGTTTGAAATAATTAAATCTGATTTCACCCAATCGCTAATATTATGCGCCAGCTTGGCTGTTAACGGCAGAAACCCAATGTAATCTCTCACAACTCTCGATCCTGCTCGCTTTTTAGCACGATACCAATGGGTAAGAAGATAGGGCATAATTAGACTTGTACTACAGCAGTAGCTATAATAATTTCAGGGGAGGTAGCGAGGTTCTCTCTCTACAATGCACTGTGGGGCCTTTCGTTCTACAGCTGCGCAGTTACCATACCACACTGTGATGGCAATGCTGAAGATACTCTCAACAGAGATAGTCATCTCAATGGTGCTTCTGTAGAGGGTAGTCAGGATGAGGGAGAGGAAGTGGAGACGTTGCTGGGCTTTTCCTGGAGATGTTTGTGGTGCTCTGAGTCCATGTGAGGTTGTCTGTGATGAGGACGCCCAGAAACTGAAGTAAATGACTGTGTGCTGTGTGTAGGTGCGCAGTCATGGGTTAGGAGGGTGAACAGCAGAGGGCTGAGCACACAGCCTTGGGGGGCTCCTGTGTTCAGCATGATGACAGCATGCAGACACACACATGCTTAACCAAACGGACCCGTGTTCGCGGCACACCCGTGCATGCATACACACACACTCATAAACACACACACACACACAGATGTTTAACATGGTGGAGCCCCTGCAGAGTGCGGCTCTGCTACACATCTGTCCCTGCCAGAGCTGACACTCCATTCATCTTCTCCACACACACACACACACACACACACACACACACACACACACACACACACACACACACACACAAATTCTCTCCCTATCCCACCTCCACCCAGTCTGTAAATTGCCCAACTGCAGGAAAAGGCAGCTGGTGATGTAGACTAGTTCTAGTATAGAAACTTTCAGACGCACAAAGATGGTTCTAGAGAAACATGATTATAAGTCTCTTTATGTCTGTATGAGTATCATAAGTCTGGTTGCGGTTAAAACTAATTAAACTAGACAGGAGTGCGAGTATGAGTAACTATGGTAACGTCACTGATGGACAATTGACATTCCATTCCTGAGTGCTATGTTGCAAGTCTGTGTTGTTTTCTATCTAAACGTCTGCTAAATTCCAGTGAAATTTAACTTCAACTACTGTATACTTCCAGACAAAGATTGGACATCTGTAACAGTCTAAACAGTAATGGTCTCAAAACTGTTCTTATCACACAGGTTTATGGGTACAGACTACTTCACTATTTACTTGTGAGGCATCTGGAGGCTATTCGTGAGGCATCTGGATAATAGGAAATAGCAAGGTAGAAAAACCCTACTAGAATGTTTAATGACTTTGTGTAAGTACAGAGAGTGCATAGAGGGTTCCACTAGGTCCTTGCAAAAATACAGTACTGGAGGAGTCTTTGGGAGCCTTGTGTATCAGGTGATTATGAGGGAGCTGATCTCTGATGACCATCCCTGAGCCAAATCTATATCTCTCTCTCCCCCGCTTCAGTGGTCCAGGTGTGCTGTCCGCTGAGCCCATATCACCTGCCGGAGCACAGACAAAAGCCCATCCATACTCTACCATTATACGCAACCAGACACCGCCACACCTCACACACACCCCACACCACTTTTCAGCGCCACACAGCCCAGTTTTATATATAGCTGTTAAAGGATGGGAGAGCTTTGGCACATCTCCAGGAAAGAAACGCAGGAGCACAGAGAAAAACAGGGGAGAGGGGGGAGGAGGGAAAGAACAGACATGATAAAAGAGGCGGAGGAGCAGAGGGAGTAGCAGAGGGCTTGATATGTAGGCACATTATAATGAGCGATTGCACTCGTTAGGTAGGGTTCTGTGTTAATGAGTTGGGGAGCTGTTGGGCTGATGAATGCATCCGGAGTGGAAGAGCAGGGGCCCATCTCTCAAGTCTCTCCCTGTTTCACACTGTCGTCCTCTCCGACCAATTCAGACTGAAGATCTGTGACAAGAAGAGGCGGTTTTAGAGAGGAGTTGCGGTGAGGTGAATCAATCGTTGCCAGTTGTTTTAAGCAGTTCCAAGCCGTCGCTAACGATTTAACTTTTTATGTCAAATCACAGTTTCGGAGTTTTAGAACATCACTGGTTTAACGTCGCAGCCTGTCTTGTCGCAGATCTTTGGTCTGTAGCGCCCTTTAGTCTGCTGTGGATTAGAACCACAGTGGTCTTCTCCTGGTCCTGCTGTGTGGATTAGACCAAATGTGGGATCACACGCCTGTGGGCCTCTGTTCTAGTCTTAATCTGTTGTGTGGATTAGACCCACTGTGGGCCTCTCCGCTAGTCTTAGTCCAAGTCTAATTTAGACCCACTCTTCCCCCACTGTTTATCATCCAGTAACAACTTACAGTTGGACAGACTTAGGCCTGATTTGGGCTGTCTGGAAAGCTTCCAGTCCAGGGGTTGAATGTGCTTCTGCTGGGGGGTACAGTAGGTGTGTGTGTGGGAATGGGAATGGGGCATTGACCTCTCTGGCCCCCCCAGGAGCCCACAGGCTTCTGTTGTCTTCTCTGGCCTGGGAAGGCCAGGCTTACTTGGGCTAAAAGAATGGCGGAAGCCTGGCTTGAAGGCCTGTTAAATCTGCCGTGACAAAACCAGAGAGGGAAAAAAGAAGGATTCCTGGCACGTGGCCAACCTCAGGACAAGCAAACACAGAACACACACACACACACACACACACACACACACACACACACAGAGCAACACACAGCATCAGGACAAGCCATTCACAGAAAACACAGCATCAGGCCTGGATTAGGCTTTCCACGGAAACAATCAGTTTGCTATACCCCCACCTCACGCCAAGAAGAATAACAAGCCAAACTATTTGTATGTTGGGTTGGGGGGGGGGGCAACTTCTTGGTGACAACCATCTCTCTCCCTAGCTGTCTCTCTCCATGCTATCTAATGAGGTAAAGTGTTTTTTAGATGCCTTGAATGCCACAGATACATCTTTCTGCTGTTTTTGAGATTAACATTAATGTGTCGTCTGACTGTCACAATGGATAATATGCCTAGTATACTCTGGGTCCCATGGCAACTGCAGTCAGATGTCAAATGTCTGAAATATTCTAGAAGTGGAAAACAATCTGTGTCGACAGCATTATGTGCTCGCTATATCCAGCCATTAAGCATCAAGATATTTTGGTGTGTTAACTTCATTAGAATGAGCTGTGCTTCCTCTCCGTTCACAGCGTAGCGGCTCTCAGTGGGCAGTCTGTGTAAATCACCAGGCGTTTTGCACCAGTGCGATGGGTTAATGTTATACAAGAGCTGAATTACGCTGGCAGCCGTACCACAGGGACTGCAGCAGTTTACGGCCCGTGTCACTTGCCTACATGAAGTATGTGACATTCCACGCCGTTAATAGGATCACCACAGGTTTGCTTGTACCGTATAGATGGGCGGTTTATTTTCACCAAAATCTGCTGGATAAAGAAATATATACTTACGAAGCCTCATTCCTGTTGTCACATATTAGCTAAAGAGGCTATAGATGAAGAGGCTGTAGTGTTAACATTGTGCAAACATGTAGAACACTAATAATCATATTCAGGGGTCTGGTTCCCAAGTTTGCAATTCAATTTTCCATTGGCAACAAAGCTATTGCTCAAGCTATTGCTACTGCTCAAGCCATTGCATGCTCCATTCATGCACCAGTTCCTCTCCAGCCTAACTCTAACCCACCCTATGGGAGTTAGAAGCACCAGTTGCTCCCAACTCTAAAGACCCTCTGCACACCAGTTCCGACAATACAGTCAATAAACATAGTGCAGTAGCCTGTGGAATGACCAGAGGTTGTTAATGAACTGCTCCAACAAAATAGGCTTCAATCGTAATCAATATGCGGCGGCAGAGTTTGTTAGTAGTGTGTGCAGTTGCATTTAAAACAATGGAAAAGAATGTTGGAAGCAGAATGCTCTGCACTTTGTCGGAAGCGGTGTCCAGAAGCCTTGACCCTAACCCATCCACCCTCCCTCTAACCCATCATCAGATAGATCTGGCTCTCGCTGCTGCGGACGTGCAATCTAGATCGGGCTAAGACGGGAGGTGCGGCCAACTTCAGCAAACACTGGTCAGTGTTTGGGGTGAATATGTTTCCCCTGCACTACAGTCGGAATGATACTGAGCAAACATTCCATTTCGATTAAACCCCACCCGTCATCTTCCAACCATATGTTTGTGTAGAACTCTCGTCTCGCTTAAACGGTGTTTGCTAATGTTCACACTTAGTTACATGAAACTGAATAAAATTATGGTCACACGTATACTTGCACTATTGGGCGAAGAGGCGGTGTGTAAATAAAAAGATTATTTTAACCATTTTTCCCACGGTAATGTAGAATAACACTGGAATCCACAGACTGTATAGAGTTTATGGTAGAATCCTTGTGATGGTTGGTTACAACATGGTGCCCATGACTCGAGTTGGCCAAACTATCTATATATGGGGAGGAAAGGGTGGAAAAGGCTTTGACTTCCAGTACTGTGTGTACTCCTATAACTGGGCTGAGGACAGGTGAACTTCCTGTACTGAACTTCCTGTGTGTACACACACACATACACACGCACACACATACACACGCACACACACACACACCACTCAATGCTTTGACTTCCTGTACTGTGTGTACTCCTGTAACTGGGCTGAGGACAGGTGAAATGTGATGAAGAGCTTAAGCTGCTCGGGCTTGATTATGTATTGGCCTGGCTCTACTGTACACACACACACACACACACACACACCCTGGGTTTCTCGTCACCCATGTGTATGTGTGTGTGTGTGTGTGTGTGTGTGTGTGTTTATGGCATTACACACCATCTGCAAAATGCTGAACTGAAGCAATCTGTGGTCACTCCAGCATACAGTGGTGTGTGTGTGTGTGTGTGTGTGTGTGTGTGAGAGAGAGAGAGAGAGCGCGGATGGTGTGAGGGGATGCGTGTGGTGCGTTACGCATGCTCGCGTTGTGTGGCATGAGAGTGGAAAAGCTGGAAGAAGAAGCTGGCCTTCAAATCAGCCATGTTCTGTTAAAGATCTCAGTTTGGAGCAGCCTGCTTTTTACGGCCTCTTTCCTGTGTTTTCTTTAAAAGAACGAGATATTGGTTTAGCATTTAAGCCTCATTGTGTGTGTGTACAGTACCTGTGTGTATCTTTGTGTATGTGTGTGTGTGTGTGTGTGTGTGTGTGTGTGTGCACTCAAGGCATGCAGGCACTACAGCAGGCCTACAGCAGTGATCAGCTACTATTGCACATATTGTTTGAATCATTTAGAGAAAAAAGAGTGGAGGCTGTGTAATAGAAACCTGCATACACATGGGCACTTTGAGGCTCACAACACTTTTTTTTTTTTTAATCCTTTTTTTTTAAGGCCACCCTTTTGTGTAGTAAGAGTGGAAAAGACTTTGAGTTTGCCTGCCATGATTCAGAAGCAGCAGCAGCAGCTCTGTGATTGCTCTTGGGGTGAGAGCACTTTGGAGAGGAGAGCTTGTGTGTTTGTAGAGCTCCACAGGCCTGTGCCAGCACTATGACTAGAGGAGGAAAACCCGGCTGGGAGCCAGAGAGAGAGAGAGAGAGAGAGAGAGAGAGAGAGAGAGACTGAGTATCGTAGCACAGCACAGAGAGACAGATAGAGAGCCTGAGTATCGTAGTGTAACACGGCGCAGAGAGAGAGAGAGAGAGAGAGAGAGAGAGAGAGAGAGAGAGAGAGAAGCCTGAGTATTGTAGCGCAGCAGAGCACAGAAAGAGAGAGAGAGCCTGAGTATCGTAGCGTAACACAGTGCAGAGAGAGAGAAAGACAGAGAGAGAAAAGCTTGGGTATCGTCGCGTAACACGGCGCATAGAGAGAGAGAGAGAGAGAGAGAGAGAGAGAGAGAGAGAGAGAGAGAGAAGCCTGAGTATCGTAGAGTAGCACAGTGCAGAGAGTGGAGCAGTTAGTAATATGTGTCTGGAAGAAAGGGCCCTTTATGCTGGGGATTCCACACAGCCGAGAGCCCAGAGGCCGTGCCAGGCGAGTCCACTTGAGAAGGGCGTGTGTGTGTTTTTAAAGGGTGATCTCTGACCGAGTTTCTGCCGGAGACGTACTATCCTAAACAGGGAGAAATCAATCTGGCTAGGAAAGCTCTTTTTAATATTACACTCTCCCTGTGTGTGTGTGTGTGTGTGCGTGCGCACACGTGTGTGTAAGATGGAGTGTGTGAATTTTTCTCTTTCTATATGTTTACAAATGCACATGTACAGTATGCACTACTGCGTGTGTAACTGTATGTTGGTGTAGTGTCTATGCTCCGATGTGCAGGCAGGTTTTTTCTGTGTATGATCTGGACCATTACCACAAATAACAAAAGAATTCGCCAAAATAAAAGCCCAGACCTTAGAGCGCTCTAGTCGTCCCTCTCCCTCTCCAAACAGAACCCACTGCACTGTTGGGGTGTCTTTATCCAAATGGAGTTCAGGGTGAGTTTGCTCTCAGCTTTACACAGAAGATTACCCAAAGCACACTGCTTCATTTTTACCCAGTCCAGTCAAAATAAAGGCAAATCGATCTCCAGAGAAGGTTTTTTAGAGAAAAAAGGGAAGTGTTTTCCTGGAAGTAAGCAATGAAAAGATACTTAAACTTCGGGCTGGAAGGATTTGCAATGCCTTGTGCTGCAGTGGGAGAAACCATGTGCAGCTGCTCTCTGTTGGATGCTGTGCTTACATCAACGTTTTCAATCCAAAACTGACCCTCTGTAATTACAGCGATCACAATGCCAGCACAACCATGTCTTGCAAAGCATTTTCTTCAGTGAACAATATTTGCAGAGCAGCCACATGTGGAAACAGAGTTTCAGAATTCTGTTCACTTGGCCTAGTTTAGTTCTAGAACCATGATCTAGGAATGTTTTTATTGTGCATAAAGGCTTGTGGGTGCCACCAGATACGGCTCTGGGTGCCACTACTCTACCAAAGATCATGGAATACTGAATACTGTTCTGATTCAACCCTCTGTCTCTACTGCCCATGTGATAATCAAACAAACAAAATATTTGTAGATTTAAAAGTGAATCTACTGTAGGCCTAATATTTATCAAAGATGACATTAGGAGACTCATATTAACTGGAGACAATGTCAGTGTGTTTATTATTATTTATTTTTTTTGTTGGCCCACGTACAAAACTGCAATGTATTTTGTACGAAAAATAACTGAAAACTTCTCACTGACTTGAAAGTAGATCACACTTCATTCAGCCACACCAAATGAGAGTACACTAACATTAGGCTGCTTGCTATTTGTTTTAAAATAATTCACACACAAGCTGACCACAACAAATTATAACATAACATTCCATTATAACATTCCATTGTGTACTCAATTCACAAGAACAAATAAAAATAGTACAGGCCTTAATGATATTCTGCATGCCTCAGGTTGTGATCATGGATGTGGTGCCGTCCCTGCTGTCTCCCTGTGTTTGCAAAAGGAGGATATTGAGGCTGTGTCAGTGGCATCTGTGATTGGATCTTTTGTTGGAATCGTCATGTCATGTTCTGGAACACGATCATCTCCCTGGATACGACCCTCAGTGTGTTCACAGTCAGTAGGCCTCTCCAGTCCGGCTTGGTCTGTTCCGTCCTCCACCTCCTCTGTCAATCTTCTAACCTTCTTCCCCTGGGGCACTGATGATATTTGACAAAAAGAAAGAAACAAAAAAGTTGGTTAGTAGTACTTAGTTAGTTTCCAGGCAAGCTATGCTGGGTACACCACTGAAGTGTTTAGTCAATGTTGTATCAATGTTGCCGTAACAATTAGCTACTATAATCAGTAGAACCGGTTACACTGGATGCAACAGCGAAGTAAACGTTCTAAAGCAAAAATAGACACATCTTCTGATGGTATTTTGATGTGACTTAATATACTGTTTCGTTATCATATCTAATGTAGTCCTACACAATCAAAATGTATACAAGCAGCAAGGCTCCTAAAGTGGTAAGCACAAGCCGTGAAGCTCAAGTCTTTCCCTACCTGCATCAGACACAAACTCGCCAGCCTCACTCTTCTCTGATTTGAGGGGAGACACGCGGGGAATGTTTGAGGTCACTGAAGACTCAGAGCATCTCAAGGTAGAACAGGCCACACCCACTTGGCTGGAGGAGGAGGAGAACGCTGTGTCCACGCTTCCGACCAAAGCCGCCGGGTTTGGGGATGTTTTATGGTCGTGCTCACTCCCACCGTTTTCAACAACCTCATGGTTTGGTTCTTGAGGTGTCTGGTTCATCATCCTTCTCTTGCGCCGACTTCTCACCGTCACCTTTTCTTTATAGGGTGGCAATGACGACACTGGACAAAAAGAAACAAATATCAATGGCTGCATTAGTTTTATCTGATCATGTCTGTCTAACTGACTCTGGGCTAACATGGTTTCTTCAGCCCAGTCAAGTACTGTACCACCAGATACCACAAATTTAGCACTAACACCTCAGCTGTTAGTTTGCACTGCGCTGCAAGTGGGACAGATGTTAAGGATGTTAACATTTCTTGTCCATGCCTGGCTGTCAGTAATACCGAGGTCAAATAATAAAGTAGCTCTCAGCTTCACTGATTTTGGTCAAAGTAGCTCTTGTAGGAAAAAAGGTAGGAGACCCCTGATGTAGGCTATCATGCCCAATAGTTCACACACTCTTTTATACCTACACACCTCTGTAGTGTTTATGACTACAAATGTCTAACAAAGTGGTTAAAATTGTGTTGTTTTTTGCAGTGTTTACAAAACCGTTTTGTAAACAAACAATATTGGACTGTTTGCATAAGCACAGTTTTAACCACTTTTCCAGCCATTTGTAGATATACACAATACAATTCTGTGTTGTAATGTGTCCGATGATGTTGCATAACTTTTGGGGTGATATTTGGAGCATGTTTAAATGCTATAAACAGTTTTGAACTGTCAGGGCTTATTCTCTGTTCAAGAAAACCTACATGTATATGGTTGGACCAAAATGTCTTGCGTCTTCAGTATTGGCTAATCTCAAGTAGCTTGAGCAATAGAGCCCTTGTTGAAATTTGACAGGAATCCCCCTTTAATCGTCTTCAAAGCAGCTGGCTGGCTAGTTGCAGAGCTGAAACAGCCTAGCTAATGCTAACGTTACCATACCTGAATCCTGCCTTGATAATGACTCTTGCGAGCAGTAGCCTATAGCACAACTTGCCACTTTTGCCAACTGGTTTTAAAATGTAAATGCAAAATTTGTATAAACACAAACACACAGCTGAATGAATTAATATTAACCACCAGCTGCACTATATTTGCTATTCAAAGCATGGCTGGCTGAGGTGATTGGCGCCGCTTCCAGTTACACGGATTATGCTCTGAAATGCCATGTTCGGATTTTAGCTGCCAGTCAAACCTTTGCGTCTTTTACTTACCAGTGTAAAACACCATATCATCCATCAATACTTCAGAGTCATACAACTCAGATTCACTTATAGACCTCTCCGCGCAACTTGAGGGTGGAGAAGGGGACCAAGAAGAAGATGATGACTCTGAAAAGAAGGGACAGCTGTTTAGCTAGTCAAAAAGGTAAGATAGGAGCATTATGCTATTTTAACATTATGCTATTTCCAGCAGTAAAATTAGCAATCTTACCGGTATCATAAAAGAAATCATCGCTGTCAGACCAGCCTGAAGACACAGAGGAAGAGGTCGATCCCATAATAACGTTATCACCTTTCTAGCTGGTTCACTCAAAGTTGTAGTGCTGATATTAAAAAGTAACTAATAAAAAAAAACTTAATTGCGTTTGCGGGCAGTGATGAATTTCGCCTCTTTAGCGCCAGGCGCATGCAGCAGTGACACACGTACCCACGCGCTCAGAAATTTGAAATGTTCTTGTTGTTAGGCTTCATCTAATCGGCTGAAGTGGCAGAACATGTTTCGGTAGGCTATTGGGTACTTAATTTTACAGTTTGGTAATAGTTGTCCCGCATATTTGTGAGGTTGGATTTTAGTAGGCCTAAACCCAAGCTAATTCAAGTGGTGAATGTGTAGGTGTAGGCTATGTGCATTTAATTAGGCCTTCTCTGACTGTCCTGACCAATGACTGAACCAATGAACTAAACATTGGTCCTCCTGACTAGCCTTGTGCTGTCATCTCCTCAGTCCTCCTGTTTTTTCCTCATTGCTTCTTATTGACTCCTATAGACTTTGTTCTTCATATTCTCTTCTCTCCTTTCTCAGCTCTTTCCTCATCTTCTGTCTTTTTTCCTCACTGCATCTTTGACCCTTTTTCACCTCCTTTCCCCTGCTCCTCCCCCTCCTCCTCCCTCTCTCTCTTCTTCCTCTTCCTCTGTTCTGCTCATTTCTGTCCTCTCTCTTTATTCTCCTCCGGGTTCTCGTCTCCCTCGCTCCGAGCACAGCTGTGTCTGTTTTAGGCATTCCCACTGCGAGGGAAGCCACGGACCTGTTGGGAAGGAGGATGGGGACGGTAACTCTGAAATATGGCTGGCACTGAGAAAAGAGCCACTTTTTCTGTCTCTCACGCCAGGCCACGGCTGAGGATTCTCACCGGGTTCTGGTGTACGTGAGAGAGAAGTGAACTTGTTAAAGGACAGTGTGTGAAATGTAGCTAGAGTCCCTGCACCAGACTGTTGAATGTTAGGAAATGTTAATATAATACAAGTATTGGATAGCTTTCTGTTGAATCTCCAACTCTCTAAAAAGACAGGACACCTGTGAAAGGAACCTACTTTATAAGTGATCACTTGCTGATCACCTGATACAAATATTATCATGATGTTCTGGATATTGCCTTTGCCTTGAGATGTGTGTAAACCCCTTGTGTGTGTGTGTGTGTGTGTGTGTGTGTGTGTGTGTGTGTGTGTGTGTGTGTGTGTGATGTTTGCTGAGTTTTAGTGATGCACAGTATGGAGGCAGGGAGTGCGATCAGTGTTGGTGTTGAGAGGCTACGCTGTGCTGCTCTGGTGCCTCTGGTCTTCTCTCTCTCTCTAATGGCTCCAAGGCTGAGGCTTACTCGTGCATCTGTAAAGGATTTATTCCAGGACTCACTGCCAGGCTGAGCTTCACTAGTGCACCTCAGGTAACAGCAGCATGGCGATGACCTGTGTTCAGCTCTTCACACTGTGGAAAAGTAAAGTTTCAGGGTGTGTGTGTGTGTGTGTGTGCTTCAAGGCGTGAGTGTGTGTGCATGTGTGTGTGTGTGTGTGTGTGTAAATGTGCGTGCATAGCACCATGGGGCCTATATTCCTCTTCACATCTGGATGGGCTGTTTCCTCCACACAGGATGCGCACACACACAGACACACACACTCACACACACACACACACATACACACTGAAACACACTATCCATTGGAGGTTTTCCATCTCCATTGGAGCTTTCAGACGTGAAAGAGACGCGTTGCGGCCTCACGTCCTCCTCACCCAATAAGTGGAAGAATCCGTCATCGCTGTGTTGACGCAGACGTTTATCAAAACAACTGTATAAACACAGGCACGATCGAAGGTAATAAATGCTCATTGCTCTTGGCAACGTGCACATCCTGGTCGATCGGCCTGTCAGCTTTATTTGTCTGTCTGGAGGGTCCGAAGCATCAGCTGTGTCGACTGTCGACTCTAATCTGAGGCCTGTGTGTGTGTGTGTGTGTGTGTGTGTGTGTGTGAGAGAGAGAGAGAGCTGTGTCTGCTGATGATGACTGCAGGGGCTGTAAAGTCGTTTGCACTGGCTGGGTGGTACAAGTCATCTCAGAATCCTCCCGTCCTCCGTTCTCCCTCAGCTCTCCACCGGGTGCTATTCTGTGCTTGGTCAAGGGCTAAATTATCACCCCACAACACGGTGGGATGCTACACATCTGTCTCTGTGTGTGGGCTATATGTTTGTGTTTGCAAGTGTGTGCATGTATACATATATACTGTGTTCCTTGGCATTCATTAGCCTAGAAGCCAGACACACACAAGCTCTCAAGATATGTGGTGGAGGCAGGGCTGAGCACTGCAAGTTCCTGGCTGTCAACTCTGATCTGAGGCCTGTGTGTGTGTATGTGAGTGGGCTAGCCTGATTGGTGATCTGCTGTGGACGTATCTGAGGCCTTTGTGTGTGTGTGTGTGTGTGTGTGAGAGAGAGAGAGAGAGAGAGAGAGAGGCTAGCCTGACGATCTGCTGTGGACTCTGATCTGGAGTCTGTGTGTGTGTGTGTGTGTGTGTGTGTGTGTGTGTTTGTGTGGGCTATCCAGTGAGTGGTGATCTGCTGAGCTGAAGTTGCTCAGTGGATATAGCATGACAGCATTGCCGTCAGATCTGCTGTACCTTATTAACTTCACTGTCATGGCCCATCTCCACAGCCAAGGCCAGGCTAATTATGTTGGCTAAGCTCCAGTCAGGTATAAAATTATACTACAGATTGGACACAAGCCCCAACCTCCTACATTCATGTACTGTGCATTACATTACCACCTACTCTAGTCTGTAAGCAGGTCTAATTCTGCCTTCTGCTCTGGATAATGCGGTTACCAGGTGTGTTCCTTCATATCCTATGCTGGTAATGGTGATATAATTGTGACAGGTTGATTTCCATGCTGGATGGGTTGAGCATGTCACACAGATGACTTCCATGCCCACTTCCACTGCAGTGCCCGTCCTGGAGAAGGCTGCTTCTCCACTCTCCTTCCTTAAGTTCCTGCATCTCAGCACACACACACACACACACACTTCTACTGCAGTGCTCGTCCTGGAGCAGGCTGTGTCTCTGCTCTCCTTTCTTCAGTTCCTGCATCTGTGGTTGAAAATGTTGAAATCTATGAGTCTCTCTCTCCCACTCTCTTTCTCTCTCTCTCCCTCCATTTCTCTCTCTCTCTCTCTCTCTCTCTCTCTCTCTGACACTTTCTCCCTCTATCTTTCTCTCTCTTTCTCTCTCTCTGTCTCTCCCTCTTTCGCCCCCCCCCTCTCTCTCTCTCTCCCTCTCTCTCTCTGTCTTTCAGTGCCATCCCTTCCTCATGTCTTCTGTGCTAATGGTGCTGGCAGTGTTGTACTCCCTAATGCTCTCTCTCAGGGGCATCGTTACTCATCAGGTCTCCAGTGCTCAACTGAGTTTGGGTCTTCAATCTCTACACACACACACACACACACACACACACACACACACACACACACACGGACAGTTACACGCAGTGTATATAAACTCACATACAGTACACACAAACTCACACACACACACTCACGCACACATACACACACACACATACACTGTTGCTATTTCTCTCATGGTTGCAGTGCGTGACAGGAATGTAATTTGTGTGTGTTTTTGTGTTTGACTGAAAGGGAAGTGTTGAGCTTAAGGGCCTTATCACTGCAGCTTTACTGCGGCTCCCTGTCAAACACACACAAACACACACACGCACCCACACTCCTCAACGAGGCGTGTGAAGAAACATCGCCTGTCCAACACAGGTGGTTTAGTTAGTGGAGCCTCTGGCCTGGTGTGTCAGTCAGACCTCCAGTCCCACCGTGAACCTGCTGAAGGGAGCTCTTGACCCCCCCAGCCCCCAGCCCCCAACCCCAACCCCAACCCCAGCCCCCAGCCCCAGTCAGCTGGGCTGCCGGTCCGTGAAAGAGCCCAAGAAAAACAGTGACAGCGCCCCCTCCCTCCGACCACCTCAGCCACCTGTTTAGATCATCAGCATCTCCCCCTAAGCATGCCTGCCTTCTTCTCTCCTCGGTCAAATACATCGCCCTAAGGAAACAATCAGGGGACCTACACACTTGGCCTTGTACAGCTAATACGTATCCCAGATACTTGTGAGAAAGAATGCTTATTTTTTTTTTACTTTCTTTCTCTTTTTTTTCTTTCTCCTCTGTAGAGTTTCATCTCCCACATCAACCGCAATCTATTTTCACAAAGGGAAGGAGAGGTTTTCTGACATGGACAGATCAGATTAAGAGGCTGCGGAAATGGCCCGTGCCCATCAGAACCTCGCGCGCGCACACACACACACACACACACACACACACACACACACACACACACACACACACACACACGACACACACATACCTTCGCAAGTCCTGTGGGGCTTCAGTTTTATCTGTCGATGTCTGAGTGGGAACGAGTATCGCTTGTCCAGACCAGCGTTTCCAGGGCGACTGTAGAACAGGAAGTGTAACAGGGCCAGGAGATGCTTTACTCAGTAATCTTGTGCCTTCTAAGAGAATGAACTAGGATCCAGCCACTTGCCTTAGAACTAGGCCAGGATTTGTCCTGTCTGCCATCTGGCATTGGAGAACCTTGCCTTAGAACCTGTCCAGGACTTGTCCTTGGTGTGATATGGCATTGGAGAACCTTAACCTAGAACCTGTCCAGGACTTGTCCTGTGTGTGATCTGGTATTGGAGAACCTTAACCTAGAATCTGTCCAGGACTTGTCCTGTCTGTTATCTGGTATTGGATAACCTTGCTTTAGAACCTGTCAACCCTTGCCTCAGAATCTGTCAATAGCCTTGCCCTAGAACCTTTTCAGGACTTGTCCTATCTGTGATTTTGGATTGGAGACCCCTGAATCTGTCAACCCTTGCCTTAGAATATCTATATCTGGCATTAGAGAACCTTGCTTTAGAAACTGTCCAGGACTGCTATCTATGATGTGACATCAGAGACCCTTGCCTTAGAACATGTCAAGAAGCCTAGAAATCTAGATGTACCCTAGCGGCAGCAAATTAATTTGCTCAGCCGTTGGCGACATCTAATCTCAACGTTCTATGTGTTTGGGACGGGCTTCGCCGAAAACAACGACTTTTTGAATTGTTTACATCTTGTTCTTTCCACCGATTGCCCATAGGCTATCCAGCTGCGTCCAGAAGTAGTTTGAAAGATAACAGCCTTGTTCTGACACAGATTGAGTTCGGTATGTCTCTCGATGCCAGACTATACATTTCATATAGGATGGCCTGCCAGGCTACCTTACCCTAGAACCTGTCCAGGACTTGCCCTATCTGAGACCTGGCATTGGAGACCTTTCTTTTTAACAGTGGAAAAGGAGAGATCTGGTGTGATCCATAG
>JAODXP020000010.1:10769561-10777061 GCA_027497455.2 Sardinella longiceps | reverse complement strand
GTGTGTGAGTGTCGCCTGCCATGCCTCTCACTCATCCGCATCAACACTCTGGCCGTGTGTGTGTGTGTGTGTGTGTGTGTGTGTGTGTGTGTGTGTGTGTGTGTGTGTCGCCTTCCATGCCTCTGTCACTCATCACCATCATCACTCCGGCCAAGCTTGAGCTCCAGGGCTGAAGCAGTAGCGTGGCTCACTCACACTCATACCGTGGTTTAGTTTGGCTGCTTTTAAATCCAAATAACTTTGACATTGGAACAGTGCTTGTATTGGTGGCAGACAATGAAATGGAATGCTTAGAAAAGCAGCCATCCAAGCATGCTTCCTCGACTTGGAGGAACATTCTTTGTCTCAGTGTTTGTGTTGCTGCTGCTGCAGTGTCTTTGGTGCCCACAGGCAGGGTGATTGATGTGTGGGAGCTGTCATAAGCTGATGATATATAGCAGAGTACGCCCCCCCCCCCCAGCCCAGCCCAGAAATATGGCCTGCCTGGGTTTCTATTAGTGGTTGCCTGGCCAGGATTATTGCCCTAGTCGTCCCGTCTCCTCCCCAGGGACTACTCAGGGGAACCCTGCGCTGGAAAAAGTTTTGTGCAGGCAGGGAAAAGCAATGTGCTTATGGTTTAAAACCTCCTCACAGATGAACTCAGTTTTCCAGTTCCATCCTCCTGGATGCCCACTGTGTGTCTGTTGTCTTGTCTTCTTGTCTACTTGCATGTCTGGTAGCATGGTATGACATTTCCACATTTCCAGTGTCGTAAGTTTAAGCACTGGTCTTCCTCTGCCCTTCGGTCCTTCTGCCCCTTCAGACCTCATGTTTGTATCTAGGCAACAAACAAACAAACAAACAAACAAATAAAAACATTCATGGCCAAAGTAGATCCTCCACAGGACTCACTGTAAGCCACACCAGTGTTTACATGGGCTGTAAACTCAGGTCGTCTAAGGAGTCCTTGTGCAGCAAATGCATGCATTTGTGTAGCCCATGCCTTCCAAGGGAGCACCTCAGCCACACAGCCATGAGGCAGAAAGTAGCACGCTATTCTTTATGGAACCTGGAGAATGTTGTAGTAGCTTGTAGCCATTTCTAATGCCTGTGACAGGGGACTTTTGTTATGCTTGTATATATAGAAGCTGAATGCCAATGTGTCCCCTAAGCCCTAATCACTGGACCCTCAGAGACTAAATTGCTCTGAATCAGCTCCGTGATTGGTGGATTCACAAGGCTTGGGATTGGGAGGGGAGGGGAGGGGCATTTAAATTCAGCCAATCAGACCTTTAGCTACAGTAATGGCTTATATGCTCCTTACCCCAAATAACCCTGCAGCAGTTAATCAATTAGCCACAACAATTATCCGCTAGTTATGTGGAATTTACCTCCATAGTCCCTGACCCATGCACTGGCCCACTGCCTCTGTGTGTGTCTTTGTCTGTGTGTGTGTGTGTGTGTGTGTGTGTGTGTGTGTGTGTGTGTGTGTGTGTGTGTGTGTGTGTGTGTGTGTGTGTGTGTGTAATATCCCCAGATGTGTGTGTGAGGGTGCATGCTAGGACACACATGGCACGAGTTGGGTTGGGTTGGCTCCCTTTCATTAGAGCAGAGCTGAGCTCTTAACGGCCGTGTGTGTGTGTGTGTGAGCTCTTAACGGCCCATGTGGACCACAGATGCGGGTGGGCTCCCACATGCATGCCACGCCGAGTGTGAGTGTGTGTGTGTGTGTGTGTGTGTGTGTGTGTGTGTGTGTGTGTGTGTGTGAGGGGACCTTGGGGGGTAGATTGTCATACCATGACGTGACTCTATTTACTGGTAGGGGATCGGTGGTGTACAGTAGTGGGGAGGCGGGAGGCAGACAAAGGGAAAGGGATGCTTGCACATGGACACACACACACACACACACACACACACACACACACATACCATTTCTAACTAATGGGACTTTGAATCAAGTGTGACAAGGCATACATCGTTTTTATGGTTGTCAGCAGTAGCAGTCTTGGGAACTTGAGATAGCAGATAGCATTTGTGGCTCAGTACTTTGTATGTTAAAGAGCAGCATAACTGATTTGGATTGCTTAGGAAACGTAAAACAAAACAGCTTCCTCTTTGAGGAGAAACATTCTCTTTTCCACTTTATGGAAAATGTCAAAGCCTTTCGTCTGTATATAAAGTCACTTTAGTGCGCGTGTGTTTTTGCTGTGCACAGTAAGAGCTCTGTAACCACAGTCAGTTACGAGTGTAACCTCAGCGTGAGTCCGAGGATTGTGTGTGTGTGTGTGTGTGTGTGTGTGTGTGTGTGTGTGTGTGTGTGTGTGTGTGTAACCTCAGCGTGAGTCTGAGGACAATGCCCTGCTCTCCAGCCCCTCTCTGAGCTCACAAGCACTCAAGCAGGCAGGAGGCTTGGCTGGAGATGAAATGAATGGAGGGATAGGAGGGGTGTGCGTGCGTGTGTGTGTGTGTGTGTGTGTGTGTGTGTGTGTGTGTGTGTGTGTGTGAGGGGGTTGAGGGGGGTCACATAACTGAGGTTTGCTGCTGTGGCCGCTGCTGAGCCACACCGTCCCATTGCCCATACCCCAAACACACACACACACACACACACACACACACACACACACACACACACACACACACACCAACCCACCCCAAACACACACAAACACACACACCCCACCCCAAATACACACAAAGACACACACACACACAGTCCTCTGTTCATCCTGAACATGCCCAGGTGCAGACCTCTTCCAAAAATTAAAGGTCATTTGCCAGTCCTTTCAGCTGATTAAAGGTGCTCGATACAACCTTTCCCATTGGAATAACTCATTTCCATTGGAATACCTTATTTCCTTCCAAAGAACGGAAAGCAAAATTTATTTTGACTCCCTTTCTGCTGATGGTGCAGGGGTGCCCTCCGTGAAACATTCTTTGATGATGGAAACTTCTTTAAAGAGTTGGCTTGCACTAGTCACTAGTGTAAGAACTCATTTTTCACATGCGGAGAGAGAGCTTTGAAGAGACCCGTCTGTGCTTCTGTGATAGAGGAACTTGACTGGCTACACACATACACACACACACACACACACACACACACACACACACACACACACACACACACACACACACACACACACACACACACACACACACACAGAGAGAAGATCAGTAGGAAGATCTGAGGGGTGTATGGGGTTATGCTAAAGGAATACTCCACCTTTTTATGGAAATGGATTATTCACCCCTTTATCTGGAGTTGTCTGTAAAAGCATTTTGATATCAGTGCATGCATTTCTAGCCTGGCAACTTTAGCTTTTCTTTCTTCAGCTTGCTATCTGGCTATTTTACATTCCCTAGCAAATTGTTGGCAACATTTCCAGCGGCTATGCAAAACGCAAAAAGCTTTTACCCACATATATGTAACTCTGGTTATAACTGTGAATATCCCAATTTCATATAAATGGTGGAATATTCCTTTAACTGAATACTCTGACTGGGCTGGGTGATATTTCTGCAATACTTTATGCTAGGTGTGCTAGGCTAAGTGTTCTTGGTGGTTACTGGCATTCAGTTTCATTCAGGTTACAGTAGCTCATTTCTCACTCAGTCTCACCAGTCTCACCAGTGTCCCGTAAATTAGAAATCTGATGATGAGAGCAGAATAGGTTGGGAGGCCTAGCCTAGCTGTTGCCATAGCTACAGAATGCTAATGGTGGTGCCTGTCCCAACAACTCACCCAAAAACTCATATTGCACTGCTTTTGTGCTGCAGCATAGCCTGTTAGAACTGAAAACATTGTGAACTCTACATAAGCAGTTCTATTACTCATAAAAACATGTTAATTTTGTGTGTGCTCAGTGTTTATGTCTTATTCAATGTTCCGACATTTGGCCTTCTTAGGGTTACATGCATTTTTTCAAACTTAGGCAACTTAATAAAAGACCATAATATTTCCTGTTCACTTGAAGTTGGCTAACGGGGTTAACTAGGCCAGCTTGGAATGGGTTTGCCTCCATTTGAAATTCTCTCAGCCTGTCTCATAAACTAGCGGCTTCATGTTTAAAAGCTTTACACAGTGATGCTGGGACAAGGTTCTGTCGAATTGCCACTCAATATAATCCCAAGCTTTGGTGAAATCTGCCTCCTTTCAGCCAATTTTTTGCATTAATGTGTGACATTTACCAGTCTTGACTTTGATATGTCTCAGGCGACCTTGCTACTGATGAAACCGATTTTGTTTTATATCCTCTCTCTTTGTGCTGAGGCTTGTCTGTGGGGTTTCTGTGGCTACGAGTAATATCATTTCCATCCTCTGTAAGGCCACATCCATAATAAGTTATTGGCTAGGACCATGTAGCTATTGCGCTCTTAGCTCAGGGGCCCAACAATGTAAATATTGCATTTCCAGATGAGCACGCATGCAGAATATTTTTTTAAAGGCAAGGTTTGATAATAGCAGTGGCTCATTTCCTGGAGTTTTAAGTCAGTGATAAAAGTTGAAGATCTTCCCATGGTGCCTGAATGCCATCCAGAGTGCTTTTAGCTACCATGCCAATTTAAAGGGCTATTCGCCTTCCAGCTAAGAAAATATTTGTTTATTCTGAGCTGCCTCAAGCTCAGTCTTTTTCTTTCTGTCTTTTTTTTTTGGAGGCACAATGGATAACAATTTTTTGTCTCAACATTTTTGTGAGGGATCCAGCAGCCTGTGAGACTCATGCCCATTTCATGTCCTAATTATTCAAATAAATACATTTTGAGTTCTGTAATTCATAGAAGTGGTTATGCAAAACAATAGAAGATCATCTTAGTTAAATTACTCGTTAGTAATGTGCAATTCCTGTCATGATGGCAAATGGGACATTTTGTGCTCCTAAGCAGAGTGACAAATCTACTTTAAAGTGCATTTGGATGTAATCTTGTATGGAAAAACTATTTGAAAGATCCCTGCTACTAGAAAGTGTTTTTTTTAAGTTGTTTGTTTGCTTCCGCAATGACATGGGTGACCTTGAGGCTTGAAACGGAGTCAAGGTTTCTGCATCTCCTGGCAGTCTGTTAAGAAACAAAAATAAAAATTACTGTGGGAATCTCTGCTCTGCTCTAGTCTGCGCAGACAGACAGCCAAGGCAAGCCCATAGAGGAGCTCCTAAGCTGGGAGGAGAGTTCCAGTTCCAAGTTCCAAGTTCCAGTTCCAGGCATACTGTAGCTCACTGGAAGTCTCTCCTGGAGCAGAGCTGGCTCCGCTAATGAAAGCCGACTGTGTGAGCCTATGGAGTTTAAAGCGTGGAGCTCCGTTCCAGGATTATGCAGATGCAGACAGGGCTGATAGAGCCGTATGAGGGGACGGATAACAGCTGTCATCATCTGCAGCATTGCCACGGAGCTGCTGCTGCCGCTGTCGCTGGTTTTGTAATTCATTGCTCACCTGTTGAAGTCAGTCATTAACTTCCTGGGCCAAGCCTTCTCTACTCTAAAGCCACGGATCTCTAGGCCTATAAAAGCACATTAACAATAGATAATGAAATATCATTGTGTAATCATATCATTACAACATACACGTCCAATATGAGTGTGGTTTGATTAGGAATGGATCTTTTGGTTATGGGATACACTGCAAATGGTTACCATCTTTTCTGGGGTTCCCTTAAGAGGTTATTTAGGTCACAGAGATTAGGATGTGACTATGTAAAGGGTCTCTTGTAGAACAGAAATGTGGAGGTTTTGATTAGGATGTAACTGTAAAGGGTCTGTAAAGGCTTATTGTATGGAGCACAGAAATGATGGTCTTAAATGGCATGTGACTGTCTGTCTAATGGGTCTCTTGTAGGATGGCATCTTCATGAAGTGAGTGTAATGTGTCTATTGTTGTACGGAGCACAGAAATGATGGAGTCTTGATTGGGGTGTCAATCATATGACAGAAATGATGGACTATTCATCAGGTTGTGACTGTAATGGGTCTCTTGTAGTGTGGAGCCCAACTGTACAGTAAATGTTCAGATGGAGTTCATGTTGGAAGTGCCTGTGAAAAGGTCACTCAGAAATGTTGTTTGTTTTCATGTTGACTTTACTACTGGCATGTCTGTGAAGCACACTCAGCCTCTCAGGCAGTTCAAGAAGCCCCCAAACTCTCCCCCCTGAATAGCCCATCCATAGCTGTAGCTAAAGGATTAATGCTCTTAAGAGAGTTAGAGCAAACATTTTTTGACAATCTGCATTCAGAGCGTAAAATATCAAATGAAGCATCTGCCTCCCCCATTAGTTCTGCTTTCTCTCTCTCTCTCTCTCTCTCTCTCTCTCTCACACACACATACACACACACACTCACACACACACACACACACACACACACACACACACACACACACACACACACACACACACACAGGCGCGCGTGTCCAGATGAATCATTGCTGAAAGGGCTTAGTTTGGCTGTCAGGGCAGGCCAGATTACGATGTCTTCACACACTTGAGCTCTGCATTCTCTCTCATCTTTCTCACTTGCACAAGAGATCCCCGCTTGCCTTTCCCTTCTGAGCTCAAGGTAGTACTTTTCTCATCGCAAGCGTGTGGTTAGTTTAGTATCAGAGTGAACCTTTTAAAGATTAATTGTGCAATAACTTCACAGACCTAGAAATTAAGGTTTGGAAAAAGACGTGAGGCTTTAATTGAAAAGAACTAAACATAATTATAGTTCATTATGTAATTACAGGCCATTATGTGCTCAGTTAGCGCTGTCTTGAGCAAAGGCACACGCCATAGGATCTAGTGTGACGTGTGTGTGTGTGTGTGTGTGTGTGTGTGTGTGTGTGTGTGTGTGTGTGCCCGCGTGCACACAGCAGATTGAGTTTGGGTGCTTCCACAGCTCCTAGTCTTGCAATAGGACCACAAAGAAGAATAGAGTTCTGACACTGCAAGAGAAGTAACTAACACATAACGTTCTCTAAACAGCTAGCATAAAAGTTGAGCACATAAATATGCACGCCTTAGGATCTAGTGTGACGTGTGTGTGTTTGTGTGCGCAGCAGTATAACAGCTAGCCTAAAAGTTGAGCACATAAATATGCAACAGTGCAACACTCCAGAGTAATCAGATAAAGCGTTTACAAAATCATCATGGTTATTTTTATTGCATTGAATCATGGATACATTTCATGAGAGGAAAGTGAAAAGGCTGTTCTAGGCTAGCTGCCATCATTTATTTATCCATTGCTGAAATAAAGCTAAGCTAAAATATGTTGCTGCGAGCAAAAAGCGATGCTGTGTACAGAAAAGTCTGATTTTATCTGCAAAGGAAGAGATTTATGAAAGCATAAGTTGTGCTGCAGAGCACTTGAGGATCAGAGTGACCTGGCAGAAAGCATACAGTACATACCATCCACAACATATTTCTGTCTCATGGTCCTGCAGACGTCTCCAAGACTCAGGCTTTTTGGTGTACAGCATTGGCCAGGGTAGAAGCTTTCTCCCCCAGCTATTGGCTTTTTGGTCTACAGCAGAGTCTTTCTCCCCCAGCTTTTGGC
>JAODXP020000010.1:10729561-10762061 GCA_027497455.2 Sardinella longiceps | reverse complement strand
TGCTCAAATGCATTCAAATGCATCATGCGTGCAAGTTTGCTCAGATGCACACATGGCATACAATAAGGCCAGAGCTTTTATGTATGTATGTTTAAAATGAAGCGCGTGCAGGCTGGCATTAGTTAGTCAATTAGTCGATTTTTTAAAGGGCAACTGTGCATGCAAGGGGGACAGGGCATCCATCGTTTGGGTATACTGTAGGGGATTCATGTCCAGAGCTTTCATGTATGTATTAGTGCTGTCAAAATGAACTGATTAATCACGTGATTAATCCAAAAAATTTAACTCAGATTAAAAACATTTACTCACATTAATCCTGATGGATATGGTTCCACTTTCATGGCATTTGTAATGTTCAATTTCAGATAGAAAATGGCTTGGCTATCAAGTCAAACTATACAAAGATTATGGCCTAGCTCCTGACTGTCCAACATGTTTGGGGAACCCTTGGGAGTAGGGGATAGGTGTGAATTGCCCCATTTGAGACGAAGAAAGGCAACTATTTAGTATCTGGGCCTTTACAGGGCAAAATAAGGATCCAACATACCCTTGCATCCAAATTCTTACTGGAGGAAATGAGTTGAGATTAAAAGTGATTAATCACGGTTAATCATTGTAAAATTTTGTGATTAATCAGATTAATTATTTTAATCGTTTGACAGCACTAGTATGTATGTATTACATGCAGCTGACCTGGGCTTGTAGCTTGCTGCTGCGGCAGCTTGGTTGATTGGTTGGGCTGGAGGCCTAGAAAAACATTAGTTTAATGTATGGGCTCTTCTGATGGAGGTGCCAGCTCTAACACAGTCCCCCACCCCACACACACACTCTCTTACACACACACACACAAACACACAGACACACGCACACACACACACACACACACACACACACACACACACACACACACACACACACCCCTCCTCATAGCAACAACACCTCAGTCCTGGGAATAGAAAGGCATGCTTGTGAGGCCAGTCCTAATCCTGCACTATCTGTGTGTATGTTTTGCGGGTTTGTGTAATTATAGCCTGAGCTGTTGGCTGGTGCTGCTGTGTAAATAATGTTGGACTTATCTGGGCTCATCGCATCGTGTGTGTGTGTGTGTGTGTGTGTGTGTGTGTGTGTGTGTGTGTGTGTGTGTGTGTGTGTGTGTGTGTGTCGAGGCCAGAAGAGTTCCAAGTCCGTGAGGATGAGCAGATTGATAGCCTATCTGTATCTTCTCCATTGCAGAGATCCTTAAATGAATGAGTGTGTTCCCCAGCACACACACACACACACACACAGCTTCACACTACATGCCACAGACCAGCACATTGGCCCTGGGCGGCCATTTTACTCACCACAGAAGGAAAGCTGGTGCTGCCACAGAAACATTTCTGAGGCAGCTGCTAAAATCATTTCCAAGTGGTTGGACCTCCTTCTGTCTGTCTGTCTGCTTGTATCCTGTTGAAGGATGAGTCAATTCACTCAATATGTGCTTTTAATTATAAAACGATTTTTCCTCCAGCTAAGATACACTTTGAGGTTACATTATGAAAGATGATATAGCAAATATATCAAAGGTCATTTCCAAGCCACTGAGTTTACACAGGGAATGGTGCATTTTATGCCAAGCTAACTGTTAGCCACAGAACTAGCTTTGCCATCTTCCTACAGCATACGTTCTTCTCTTCTGTCGCCATAGTAACATAGTCTCCACAGGTGCACCTGATTGAAAATTAATAAACATTTCACAAAAACACTTGAATCATTGTGACTTACACACGATAAATTTGTGTGTGTGTGTTTTGTAGCTCTGCGCAGTCGATCCGGCCGCTCCATCATCAATGGCAACTGGGCGATTGATCGGCCTGGGAAGTATGAGGGCGTGGGGACCATGTTCACGTACCGTCGGCCCAACGAGATCAGCAGCAAGGCAGGAGAGTCCTTAGTGGCGGAGGGGCCCACCAACGAGATTCTTGACGTCTATGTGAGTAATGGATTTCTTTGGACACCTGCCCCTCCTCCCTCTTCCCTCTTCCCCTGCTTGTCATCATCCTGGCTCTGCCCACCACACTCCCAGACTGCACCAGCACCCACGGTACCCCTGGCAGAGATTCACACTTTTAGATTTTATTCAGTGAATCCCTTTCTTTCTCTCTCCCTCTCTCTTTTCCTTTTCTCTCTCAATCTCCCTCTACCTTTCTCTCTTTCTTTTCTCCACTCTCTATCTCCCACTCCCTCCACCCTCCCTTTCTCTTTCTCTCTCTTTCCTCCCTTTCTATTTCTATCTCCCTCCCTCTGCCTCTCTCTCTCTTTCTCTCTCCCTCTCTCTATCCCTCTCCCTCTCTCTCTATCCCATATATCTCTCTCTCTTCCTCCTCCCTTCTCTCATCTCTTCACAGATGATCTTTCAGCAGCCCAACCCTGGTATCCATTATGAGTTCATCCTCCCCCTGGACAACACTGCAGGCCCCCATCTCCCCCATCTCCCCCCAGACACTGGCTCAGGAGGTGAGTCTAACACCGTCAGGCTTAACACACACACACACACACACACACACACACACACACACACACACACACACACACACACACACACACACACACACACACACACACATCACTCTACACTCATCCTGCATCTCTACTTCTACTCATCACACTCTAAAGCCCCTCTAGTGAGATTCCTTCTTATTTTGTGCTAATAAATGTCTGATAAATGTCTAAATGTAGTACAAAGGCCACTATCTGTTAAATGCCCACAGTCTAAGTGTAAAGTTCCACTCTAATGTTTAGTGTAATGTAGATAGGTCCCCACCTGTTAAATGGTGTAAATGTAGTACAGAGGCCCCCACCTGTTAAATGTCTAAGTGTAAATGTAGTACAGAGGCCCCCACCTGTTAAATGTCTAAGTGTAAATGTAGTACAGAGGCCCCCACCTGTTAAATGTCTAAGTGTAAATGTAGTACAGAGGCCCCCACCTGTTAAATGTCTAAGTGTAAATGTAGTACAGAGGCCCCCACCTGTTAAATGTCTAAGTGTAAATGTAGTACAGAGGCCCCCACCTGTTAAATGTCTAAGTGTAAATGTAGTACAGAGGCCCCCACCTGATAAATGAGTGTAAATGTAGTACAGAGGCCCCCACCTGTTAGATGTCTAAGTGTAAATGTAGTACAAAGGCCCCCACCTGTTAAATGTCTAAGTGCTAAATGTAGTACAGAGGCCCCCACCTGTTAAAGCTGAGTGTAAACTGCAGTATAGGGGCCCCACCTGACAATACTAGTGCAAAGGGGAGTCTAGTACTGAGCTCACCCATTCCCTCAGTGGCCCACTTCAGCTGGGAATGCTCTGGGAGAGCACTACTGGAACAACATTACTGGGACAGCATTACTGGGACAACATTACTGGGACAGCATTACTGGGAGACACTGGGGGCATTACTGGGACAACATTATTAGGAGAATGTTACTTGGACAGCATTACTGGAAGATTGTTACTGGGAACCATAAATGGGAGATCATTACTGGGACAGCATTACCGGGCGACCATTACTAATGGCTTCACTCTTGCGCTCAAGTGGCCTCTCACAACATCACAGCCCTGCCAAAACAGAACAGCCTCCTGCTCCTTCTCTGGGTTGCTCACTGGATGTTTGGCAAGAAAGGGAACCATTCCCAGTGCTGGTGTTGTCAAGTTCAGGAAATATGAGAACTTGCTCAGTTGCCAGTGTGTGTGTGTGTGTGTGTGCGCATGCTTGTGTGTTTGTCAGGTCTGAAGCATATTCAATTTGACATGCTTTGTCTTGTTTAGAGGTAGAAGAAGAAAGTTGTATCTGTTAGGTTAATCTGTTTGACTGATGTCAACTGTCAAAAGTTAGGATGTGGATTTTCATGCTTGTCCTCACACACACTCACACACACACACACACACACACACACACACACACACACACACACACACACACACACACACACACACACACAAAGCTTCTGTTCTTTACCATGTCATATATTACCATTCCTATGTGTCTCAGTAGATAAGCATAGGTATAGTATAGGTCAGTTCCTGTGAAATGATTAGGTGGCGTTATGCACACCTGATATTAGCATTTGTCTTCTCTTGTATTCATTTATTTATTTTAGTGTGTTTGTTTTGAGCTTTTTACATCTTCCTCTCCCCTGCTGGGATAATACATTTGATTTGACTTGACTTGAGTTGACCTCTTGACCTCTCTCCTGACCTCTCTTGACCTCTCCTGACCCCAGGGAATGTGGTTAACGGTCAGGGTGTGACTGACCACTATGGAGGCCACGGTGGTTCTAGCCAAGGATACTCCCCCCAGGTCCCCGACAACCAGGTGCCCCAACCCCAACCCCAGCCTCAGCCCCAGCCTCCACGCAGGCAGCGGGAGTACAACTGGAAGGCCACTGGCACCACAGACTGCAGCGCCTCATGTGGCAAAGGTAGGAACTGCAGTGGAATTCATTACCTCCGCCAAGGGGGTTAAGTTTTTGCCGTTTTCTGTCGGTCTGTGTACAAAATTACTGCACGGATTTGGATGAAGTTGTGTGTATTGGGACAAGTACCAACTGATTAAATTTTGGTTGTAATCGGTGATCCAGAAGACATCTGAAATTTATATTGTGTCTGTGACCACATTGCCATGTAGGTCTGCCCCCTCTAAGTGCTTTTCTAGTTGTACATTTTTTATACAGAAAGAGACTAAAGAGACTACAGTCATAACGTCAGAAAGAGACTAAAGAGACTACAGTCATAACGTCATTACCATTAGAACATCACATACAGGCAATTTGATTATTGTTTTATGTGCACAATCTACAATAAAACTGTGTTTAGAGCCTTCAGTCATAATATCATATTATCATTAGAACATCACACACAGGGAATCTGATTGTTTTATGATCACAGTGTTTTAGGACAACAACACATGAGAGGACGCTACAAAGCCAAATGTGTGACTGCTGGATAGTGTTGGCTATTCTGACGGAGTGATAACTGTCCCTCCACCCCCTCCTCATCTCTGCAAGCAGCATGTGTGTGTGTCTCCGCAGGCAGCATGTTCACCATGTTCAGCAGTGGCTATTCAGGCGAAGCGTTAACTGTGTGTGTGTGTGTGTGTGTGTGTGTGTGTGTGTGTGTGTGTGTCTCCGCAGGCAGCAGGTTCACCATGTTCAGCAGTGGCTATTCAGGCGAAGCGTTAACTGTGTGTGTGTGTGTGTGTGTGTGTGTGTGTATGTGTGTCTCCGCAGGCAGCAGGTTCACCGTGTTCAGCTGTGGCTATTCAGGCGAAGCGTTAACTGTGTGTGTGTGTGTGTGTATGTGTCTCCGCAGGCAGCAGGTTCACCGTGTTCAGCTGCGTCCACAGAGTGACCCATGCCCACGTGTCTGAGACGCTGTGTGACCAGGCCACTAAGCCCAACCCTCAGGAACAGCCCTGCAACACAGAGCCCTGCCCAGCCTTGTGAGTCACACACACACACACACACACATATACACACACACACACACACCTACAGTATACAGTCCTGCAACATGGAGCCCTGCCCAGCCTTGTGAGTGATACACACACACACACACACACACACACACCTATACACAGCCCTGCAACACGGAGCCCAGCCCAGCCTTGTGAGTGATACACACACACACACACACACCTTTACACAGCCCTGCAACACGGAGCCCAGCCCAGCCTTGTGAGTCACACACATACATACACACACACACACACACACACACACCTATACACAGCCCTGCAACACTGAGCCCTTCCCAGCCATGTATGCACAGTATCTTATGTCTCCCCCCACACACACACACACACACACACACACACACACACACACACCACACACACTGTTCCGGTCAGGGAATTCTTTAGTAATGCCAGCATGTGCTCTGCTGTGCAGTTCCTGTCAGGGAATCGTTTAGTAATGCCTGAGTGTGCTCTGCATGTCCTGTGAGAGAATCATTCAGTAATGCCTGTGTGTGCTGTGCTCTGTCTCTACAGCTGGGACATTGGCGAGTGGTCCGAGTGCAGTAAGACGTGCGGTCTGGGCATGCAGCACAGACAGGTGTTGTGCCGGCAGGTGTACGCCAACCGCACCCTCAACGTCCACACCAGCCGCTGCCGGCACCTGGAGCGTCCCGAGACGGCCAGCACGTGTCAGCTCAAGATCTGCAGCGAGTGGCAGATACGCTCCGAGTGGAGTCCCGTGAGTGACAGCTGTCAGTCAAAGCACTGCCCCGCCCCTCCTCTCACCCCCCCACACCACACCACGTGAGGAGACACAGCAGAAACACACACACACACACATACGCACACACAGATTTTACACACACACAAAATACATTAAGCTGAATAACTTTAATAAGAGTTAAGTATCTTTGATGTCTATAAACTGTGAGTAGCTAATTAATAGCTGTACCTGTTCCATTGGGACATGATGTGAGACTAAAGTAGTTTTAATATAAATGCTTAAATTAGTTTAATTTAGTAAGTAATTAAAGGGATATTCCACCTTTTTATGAAAATGGGTTATTCACCCTCTTACCTATAGTTATGTCTATGGGTAAAAGCAAAGTGACCCTTAAGAAAATAGTTTCCCAACGCGCGTCACAGGCGTTTTTAAGCTGTTCATGTGAATTGCGGTTTGAGGGCCTAGGAGTGGCATTAGGATTCACCCGGGCCTCTGCTATGTCCTCATCTCCTCCCTGTCCAGTGCTCAGTGCCCTGTGGAGTGGGCCAGAAGAGGCGAGACGTCCACTGCCTCAGTAACGTGGGCGACATCGTCTCGGACCAGGAGTGCAACATGAACCTGAGGCCCAACGACGTGGAGAACTGTGACATGGGCCCCTGCGCCAAGAGTTGGTTCTTCACAGATTGGGGCAATCGGGTAAGGAAATACACATTACACATTAAATACATTTGGCCCAGTAATGTAGTTTTTGTACAAATGTCTTCTAGAACTCTCTACTGTCTTGTGTTCTGTCCCCAGTGTTCCGCAGAGTGTGGGATTGGAGTGCGGACCCGTGGAGTCGTGTGTCTGACCAATCACATCAGCAGTCTGCCCCTGGAGGGGTGTGGCTCAGAGCGCCCCCCTCAGACTCAAGTGTGTAACAACGGGGCGTGCGACAGCCGCATTGAGTGGTACACAGGGCCCTGGAGTCAGGTGTGTTAGAGCTTATAGCTTAGAGCTGTTGCACTGAACAAACATAGCGCCATCTTGGACAACTTAACGCACATTTATATTGTGTAGCCCGTTTTGAGTTGTGCGCACTGCATACCTCTCATGGATGATCATGACGTAAAGGTTTGTCATAAGGGTCTGGGCTCTTAGCTCAGTGGTTAGAGCGTTCGACTCCCGATAGTGTGGCGGGTTTCGAGATCTGTGTGCGGTGCGGACCGCCCCCAGCTACAAAGGTGCCTGGAAGGCGCAGTTGATGGCAAAAAAAAACCTCAAGACTAATTGAAAACCACCAGTTGGTCCACAGCACCTACATTAACACACACCGTGTTCCCTCCCCCCAGTGTTCTGCAGACTGTGGCCGAGGGACTCAGCAGCGGTCGGTGGCGTGCCTGCTGCAATCAGACGAGGGCTTCAAGGTGATGCCCCAATACGACTGCTCCTCCCTGGACAAGCCCCTTAGCCAGCAGAGCTGTGAGCTCAAGGCCTGCGGAGCCAAGTGGTACCACACTGAGTGGAGTGCGGTGAGTTGGGGATGCAAGACAGTCTGTCCTTATTGGCCATCAAATGTCCATCATCAACAGCCTGGCAAGCCACTTATTACTCCTACAACACTTACTATTACAATGTATAGTCTGGCATCAATAGATAGACCAAACTCAATTGTGGGGGGAACAAGGTAGTTATCTTTCAAATGCTTCTGCACGCAGTAGGATAGCCTCAGAGGACCTATCCTGATAGTTAACACCAATTCAAAAGACCGTTGTTTTCAGCGAAGCACGCCCTAAACACAGAGCGTTGTGATTAGTGAACACCAATGGTGCCCAACCAATCAAATTGCCTGTGGCTTGCTATTAGACATACTGGCTAAGCAAATCTATTTGCCCAGAGTATGTCTAGATTTCTAGGCTACATCATCAGAGCTTCATAGAGGAGAACTATGGCAAGTTTCAACCCTGGAGCCAACCCTTAAGGAGACCTTGACTGATGATATGTTTAAATGTGTAGAGGTGTCCTTAAGTTTAAGGGCACCCAGACTAATGGTAGGCCTAGATTTAAATGTGCAGGATGTATTCTTTAAGGGGATCTAGACTGAGGGAAGGTGTTGGATGCCTCTTTGTGCCGTCTGACTGCTTGCCAAGAAAAAGCCAAGATTTACATTATGCAACACTGTTGAGCTGAGATTTTAACTTGTATGTGTGTGTGTGTGTGTGTTTGCAGTGCTCCAAGTCGTGCGAGGGTGGCTTCCGCATCAGGGAGGTGCGGTGCCTCTCAGATGACCAGCAGTCTACAGAGGGCTGTGAGGAGCACCTGCGTCCGCCCGACAAAGAGGACTGCAATCCAGAGCCCTGCATCCCTCAGATAGGTCAGTCTGTTTCATATCAATTCTACTCAGACAGGTCAGTCTGTTTAATGTCAATCCTACTCAGATACGTCAGTCTGTTTAATGTCAATCTTACTCAGATAGGTCAGTCTGTTTAATCTCAGTTCTACTCAGATAGGTCAGTCTGTTTAATCTTTCAGGTCAGTCTTTTTGAGGTAGCTCAGTCTGTGTAATCTCAATATTATTAAGATAGGCCATTGGCAGTCGGTTTTATTTCAATCCTACTCATGTAACTCTCAGTCTTTATTTTAGTCGAGCATCACAGTTCAGTGATCTAGACTAACAGTTTTTATTTTAGTCATCGCAGTTCAGTGAATTGGAAGCTAACAGTTAGCCCTGTTCCAGCTCAGATGCGGCATCAGGACAAAAGTAGGCTTGTCCGGCACATTAACATTAGCATATGCAAACATTAGGAATGCAATTAGCAGCTAATTAGCCTTATCAGTGCCACTGAGAGTTTAGTATTTAGCAGTGATTTCTCACCTGCTGGCTGACCAGACTGAAACATATCCAGTACCACATTGGACTCCAGGTGGACAGCACATCTACTTCAGCAGACTAGCCCATCCAATTCAATTTACAGTTAGTGCTGTCAAACGATTAAAAAAATTAATCTGATTAATCACAAAATTTTTCAAAGATTAATCGTGATTAATCACTTTTAATCGCAACTCATTTCCTCCAGTAAGAATTTGGATGCTAGGGTATATTGGATCCTTATTTTGCCCTGTAAAGGCAAATGATGAATAGTTGGTGATACTGAATAGTTGGCTTTGTTCGTCTCAAATGGGGCAATTCACACCTGTCCCCTACCCCAAAGGATTCCCCAAACATGTTGTTGGACAGTCAGGAGCTAGGCCATAATCTTTGTATGGTTTGACTTGATAACATAATACATGCCATGAAAGTGGAACCATATCCATCAGGATTAATCTGAGTTCATTTTTTTAATCCGAGTTAAATTTTTGGGATTAATCACGTGATTAATCAGTTAATTTTGCCAGCACTATTTACAGTACATGAGAACACAGTTCATAAGATTTCAAACAGCGCTAGCATACAAGCTATATAGATGTGCTCTGTAATGTAATAACTGCATTTCTTTCTACAAAATACTCTACAGAAACCATAGCCTACCACATGAAAAGCTAAGCCACACAAAATTCCTTTTACACTAAATGACACCTTTAAAATTGATCAGAACTAAATCTGTTATATATACAACCGAATTCCAAAATAGTTGGGACGCTTTACAAATTGTGAATAAAAACAGAATGCAGTGATGTGGAAGTTTCACATTTCAATATTTTCCTCAGAATACAACATTGATGACATATCAAATGTTGAAACTGAGGAAATGTATAATTTTAAGGGGTAAATAAGATGATTTTCAATTTCATGGCATCTACACATCCCAAAATAGTTGGGACAAGGCCAAATTTACTACTGTTTGGCATCCACTCTTCCTTTTAAAACAGTCTGCAAACGTCTGGGGACTGGACAGAAGTTGTGGAGAGAATGTTGTCCCATTCTTGTCTAATACAGGCTTAGTTGCTCAACTGTCTTAGGTCTTCTTTGTCATGTATTCCTATGTATGATGTACCAAAAGTTTTCTATGGGTGAAAGATCTGGACTGCAGACTTGATGGTGCCTTTCCAGATGCGTAAACTGGCCATGCCACACACACTCATGGATCTCCATACCATCAGAGATGCAGCCTTCAGAAATGAGCACTAACAATAAGCAATAACAACTTGGGTTGTCCTTGTCTGGATGGTATGGCATCCCAGTTTTCTGAAAAGAACTTTGAATTTTGATTCGTCTTACCACAGAACAGTTTTCCACTTTGTCACAGTCCATTTTAAATGAGCCTTGGCCCAGAGAAAACGCCTGTGCTTCTGGATCATGTTTAGGAATGGCTTCTTTTTTGACCTATAGAGTTTTAGCTGGCTATGGCGAATGACACAGTGGATTGTGTTCACTGACAATGTTTTCTGGAAGTAGTCCTAAGGCCAGTTTGTGATATCCATTTACATTAGCATTCCTGTATGTGATGCAGTGTCATCTAAGGACCCAATGATCATGGGCATCCAGTATGGTTTTCCGGCCTTGACCCTTATGCACAGAGATTGTTCCAGATTCTCTGAATCTTTGGATGATGATATGCACTGTAGATGATTATACCTTCAAACTCTTTGCAATTTTTGTCTGAGAAACTCCTTTGTGATCTTGGACCACTACTTTTTGCCGCAGCATTTGGGGAACTGGTGATCCTCTGCCCATCTTGACTTCTGAGAGTCAATGCCACTCTCGAAGGCTCTTTTCATACCAAATCATGTTGCCAATTGACCAAATAAGTTGCAAATGGGTCCTCAAGCTGTCCCTTATCTGAAAATTTTACTTTTCTGGCCTCTTATTCCTACCCGTCCCAACTATTTTGGGATGTGTAGCTCTCATAAAATCCAAAATGAGCCAATATTCGGCATAACATTTCAAAAAGTCTCACTTTCAACATTTGCCATGTTATCTATATTCTATTGTGAACAATATATAGGTTTATGAGATTTGAAAATGATTGGATTCCATTTTTATTAACAATTTATGCAGTGTCCCAACTTTTTTGGAATTTGGTTGTATTCAGTTAGGTGTGAAAGGTCAAGAACATAGGAAATTAAAAATTGAATTAATTCATAGAGATCCAGCTGTACAGTAGGTCTACACAGGAGATGTTGAAATGCATTTTGACTGGATATCATTCATCCATAACAATCTAACTGCCTGAGACATGTGCTGTTCTATGATAATAAAGAGCTCCTTCAATGTGTTCCAGATGAGAACTGTCGGGACAAATACTTCAACTGCAACGTGGTGGTGCAGGCGCGTCTGTGTGTGTACACCTACTACAGGCAGACCTGCTGCGCGTCCTGCTCACGCGTCCCGCACCACTCCTCTGGAATCAGGGGGCGACGATAGCCAGCCCGTCCTGGGGCATCATCGCTTCTGTTGCCCCCGCCCTGGAGCTCATGGCCTCCACACAGCCCTGTGCACACCACTTCCTGTCTCCACAGGAAATGCTCTAGGAACGCGTCGCTCATAGACTCATTACTGCCGACATAAATGGAGTATCTGGGAATGACACTGGGAGAACTGTACTCTCTTTTTTTAAAACAGAGACAAGGACGATGATATAACACTTACGTGGTGAATGAATTCTGTTGTGCTGGGGATGTACTGACGCTAAGTGGCCATGTGGAACTCTGCGTTATGGACCGACTGAGGACCAGAGACACAAGATCCCAACAGTAATACAATGGAACACTGGCGCATACCTGGACTGCTGGATCAGGGCATGTCAGAGATCCACAGAACTCCCTCAGGAGAAGACACCACACACACCACAAACACACTCTTTGGGGAGGGGGAGGGGGAGGGAGGGGTGGGGGGCAGAGAGGATATGCTACCCAGTTTATTGATGCTATGTACTGTATAAATGTAAACTTCTTTAATAGGATTTTTTATGTCTTCAAAACCTCACATATTTATGACCATATTATTGATTAATGATTGTCTATGACAAGACACATACAGTAATTCCTCTAACTACAGGTGGCTTTCTCCCGGAAAAGCCAAGGCCTCATTGTAAGGCGGGTCTTACAGGCAACTATTCATTTCTATGGAGCTGCAGCCGTCCGTCATCTGTCTGGGTCGCCATGGAGATGGAGTCCTGCTGGGTGTTTCTCCAGGGGGTTTCTATGGAGATCCGGCTGGGCAAAGCCCTTGGGTCAGACAGAGCTAAGAGACATCCAAACCTAGGGATGATTATAGACATACAGGATGAGAATGTGGTCCCGTTATGGACACAGTTTGTCAAGTTACTACATAATGGACTTTAACACCTCCATATGCCTTCACACATACCGTGTCTTACATGTACTGTACAAAAACAAATTCATATGACAAGCAAATTCACTTAGGGTCACGCACAAGTCTTTATGGAATGGTTCACTGCATGCAGTTTTACACATGTGAATGACCTTTCTGTTGATCCCGTCCCTGATAAACGCATGTGACGTCCAAGGCACATTGATTTGTGCAACAAACCAGTCGCTATTAAGCCTAAATGAGGCTTAAGTTAGCAACACGCGTGTACTTGTGCTCCTGGACAAGAATCTGAATGCAAAATGACATTACTGAAAGACTTGGCAACCACAACAAGAAGTGTCAAGCTTCAGTATCAAAATAACCACTTTTAGGCATTTTTACACAATGACATTTCAATCTGTCCCTCTGATGAGGATTTACCATGACTTTAATGCTGAGATAATAAACTAATTTATACAACTCTTTCCCACTTCTACAGTATGTTCATTGTTCATTCTTCACAACTATGTTCTGACAGTATGCTCTTATGTATGAATTTGACTTGGGAGTCATGTTCACTGTCAATACATGCAACATAAAGACAAAGTAGTAGTATGTATGTAGTAGGCATATATCTATATCTATATCTATATATATATATATATATATATATATGGGCAATTCCACGAAAAAGTAAACCTCACCTTAAAAATTCAAGTCTCATTTACATGGACATACAAATTATTTCAGAAAACTTCCAATACAAAAAAGTATTGTCGTGATGTAAATATTCAACTGAGCAAGTTTCGAAAGGATATCTGTTTGTTAAAAATTTTACCCTATTCAGCTATAATGTAAGTCTATGGAGGGGCTTATAATGGGCATAAGTGGGTGATAACACACACAAAGCTGCAATGCTATCAGTTATTTTTTATTGTTATATTACTATTTCTGTCGTTACAGGTTAAAATCCACCATTCACAATTGTTTTGTATCGTTTTGGAAGGTTTTTCCAGGCGTCACGTCCATAACGTCACATCCATAACGCCATTTCTCCCAATGAAAACCAACTTTTTTTACATTTACATTTGAAATTAAGTCTTTCTCTGCCTTTACTGAGATGTCCTCTTTGGTGTGAATGTAGTAATATTTACATTTCTCTAGAAATTTCACACACTTCACAGCAAAAACTACGCTCTCTCAAAAGTTTGTCCGTTTTTCGTCACGTCCATAACGCAAATTGAAAGGCTCATATTCTTATGATGCAAATCATGATATTAGTTTTTTCTGTTTGCCTGTATTCAGCCATGGAGTTTGCAGAAGAATATGAAAAAAATTGCGAAATACTGCTAGGTTTGCAGAGGTTATGTGGCCTTTTGTTCATCAATAATGCACGAAAATGTCACATCCATAACGCTGGAATTGCCCATATATATATATATATATATATATATATATATATATATATATATATATAGATATAGATATAGATATAGATATATGTATAGAATTATATAGATGCACACTGTACAATACTATAGGCACCTACTGTATGTACACACTATAAAGTACAAATAAGCCATAATAACTCACACATAGTGTATAGTGGAATCATATACTGTAAGATGCAGCTAATAGTAGAGTGTTTAGTATGCATGTGTAGTATGATTAAGTATGTACTGTAGTCTACCATGTTAATATAGTAGATACAAGATACATATGAGATGATACTGTATGTAAGGCAACTTCTCTGCAGTTCAGGAGAGTCATAGCAGTGGGAAACTGAAAATTTGTGATATTCAGTTTACATCAGATACTGGAATACAGACAAATTGATTGATATCAGAGTGATACATTTACTGGACATGACTTGCACACAAACTGAGCATTGCTGCTGTTCCAAACCGGAATGGCCCCTGCAAGTAACTGTGGTAAGTCTCTACAAAAGTGTCAGTAAGTATTGAGTATGTCAACATTTTCTTCAGTAAATGCGTTTCAAGCTATTTCCATGGACAAGATCCCTGACAACAAAATGTACAAATATAGGCCTAAGGGAATTAAAACATTGAGGGCTGTGATGATTCTTCATAGATCATAGATTCAAGCTTGTTCCTTGCCTCTATCTACGGCTCTGGTAAAATCGATAAGGGGGTGACACCTAGTGGTCACATTAAGTAATGTCTGCTTAACCAGGGATTGTCCTTTCAATTTATCGCTTACTTTTAGCCCAGGTCCGTGGGTAGACAGGATAGCATAATTGTTTAATGATGCAAAACTTGTACTACCTGTCAAACATGGTGAGTGCAATTAGTTTATATGCAAAGTCGCAATAAAAAGACCAAGCGCCTGTAAGATGAAGGGAGTGCGTTATAGGCTACATTCATTCATTCATTTATTCAGGACACTTCCGCGTTCATTTGTTGTAAAGTTGTCGTCGCTTGTATGAACAATGTACCTAGTACAGATGCTCTGACCCTGACAAACTGCACGTCGACATTTCAACAGAAGAGAATCACAAACTTTGATGAAATTAAGGAAAAATTGAAGGACTTCTTTGAACGTGATACCAGTCAAATGACTACTGTTAAAAACACACCACAACAAAGACCATAAAAAAAGAAAAAGAAAAGGCGCCTGATTAACACCATTAAGAATCTGCACAGAAAATACCTTGCAGAGAACACAGGGAAAATATCATATGCCATGTTTTGCAGACTCTGGCCTTTCTGGTTTGTTCACCCCTCCCTTGCAGTTTGTAAAACCTGTGCAAACTGCATGAAAACCTTGCCTTTGTGGCCGAGAAGCCGAGAAGCTCATGCAACTTCGGCTTATTGAATTGGTTTATTGAAGAGCTGGGAAATTTAGTTGAAGAGATCTGTTGCAGTTGCTTAAACAAGCACTGTGCAAGAATGAAATCATTGCATGTCCAGAGTTGGGAAGAAGGGGCTTCAGGGCAGGGAGGACAGGACAGAGCAGGGCAGGGAGCTGGAATTTCTTGGAGGCAGGGCACGGGAAAGGAGCATCAGACGGTGCACTGTAGGTGCAACCCTGAAAAGGAGACAGACTGATACTGTAAGTCAAGGCTGTGACATCCCTGATGCCCGGCCCCGGACACTGCATAAGGTGTTCAGTGAAAATACTACAGTGAAGTTATAGTTCATCGAAGATGAGGTCATCGATGAAGTAATTCAGGGTATGCCAGTTTTAGCCTCCCGGTCATTCTATCTATTATGAGAATTTATCAAGTTGTGTGTACTGTATGTCTGCCGTAAATATTTCCTACCATAAAGTCAGCTGTACTTGTATGTGCATGGTTCATAATAAACAACTCGATTTTGAGTGTTTCAACACACAACACTTTACATTTCTGGTTACCAGTGTACTGTATAGTGCCTCAGACAGACAGACAGGCTTGAACTGAGACAGCTCGAACTTGTTAGGGAAATGTTTTTGATCAAATATGACAACAGCGGCTGCCCGGGAATAATTGTTGCAACTGATGAGTCTCATGTTCGGGTAAAATGTTGCCTAAGAGCAGTGCTGGTTCAAATAGGGTTTTCTGAACTCTGCGGGATGACATCCTGTGGTACCATGAGTGAAGATGTATTGGAACAAATTAGCCCACCTAAGCCTGTTACTGCTCGCAAATGCCTCTATGTGCCATTGGATACAGACTTTAAGTAAAGTGTTAATATTTACCTTAATTTTTTAATATATTTTGGAAAATGGATTCAGGGGCTTTTAAATCTGAACTCTTCAATTATCAACACATTTCTACCTTCAGACACTGGCCTTAGATATCATAAGCAGAGATTAGTTAAAGTAGACAAAATGCATGTATTATTCAGTTAAAATTAAGAAACAAAATGTACGTATGATTCAGTTTCAAGCAGTGTGGTTATAGCACGGTAGTAATGGGTTTTTAATGAAGACCACAAGTTAAAGTGGACAGTGCTGTTTTTTTTAATAACTTAGCTTAGACCAGTTTTTAAAAGGTCTTAAATGTTTTTAAAATGCACAAAATGTGTGTATGATGTGATGAGTGAACCCTGTTACAACATATTCAACCCTGTTATGTACAATTCAACCCTGTTATGTGATGCATTTTTTACCTTTTTTGTAATAAATAAACTAAATGCAGCAGCTGAAAGTTTTCTACTGTGTGAATTTAATCATGATATATGTGAAGGCAAATTTTATTAAAGGAAGTTCACTTTATAGCTGCCCGAAGGAGTATCCAATATGATGGACGAGTGATGTGACTTGCCTTAGAACCAGAGCCATAGAGAGAGATACCGCTCTGGTTTCAACCAGCACTGAGCATTTTTCATTTAAGCACCTGGAAGAATAGGCCTACTACCCATAAAGGGCAAAACCACCCCCCTCAAATGAATCTAAGTTAGCTAGTGTGAACCATATTTCACCATTTGACCAGAAAAGTTGCTGTTATTAATAGCCTATGCAGAAAATATTGTAAATTATGTTTGTTAAGTTTGGATTATAACTTCATAAGCGGCTGCATGACTGATAAAAACTCAATCCTTTTCTGTCTTGGATCTGCTTGTCCAAAAAGTAGTCACCACTCAACTAGGTTACTTTCTTTCTTTCTTTCTTTCTTTCTTTCTTTCTTTTCAATAACAGTCGTCTTCTCATATTTGCTCAATAAATACTTATTAAAGTTATTAAAGTTACACATTCATTCATGCTTTTTGGGCAAAGAGGCAGAGAAATTTTAATAGGGGCTCTGAAAGAAGCTGTGAGAGGCTATGAAGTGTTCACCGGAAGCGGAAGTTATCATTCAGTGTGATATCATGGACGCTGGTTAGCAACACAACCCTCTGTAGAAGAAAGTGGTGATATGGGTGTGTTTGTCTAAACCATGGCAGGATGTTTCAGTAATTTTTTCGACAACATGTAAAGCAAGTACATTTCACAACTGACCTGACAACATGAATGACATTATGGAAGAACAAGAAAGGGACACTCTTCTGGTCGTCCCGGAGTCACAAGTTATGCCCGTAAGTAAACTAACGTTATGATTAGCTGAATAACATAGCTGAATAGCCTAAAACGATGCTACAACCAGCTAACCTCAACAAAACAAACACTTTGCCATCGACAATATATTTCGTCTTGTCCACAATGCTTTTAGTGGGAAACGTTTCATTATGTTATTTCTTTCATCAGGCTACCTGCAAGTTATGATTAGCCTGGTCGAGCTAGCGTAGGGTGGACACATTTCGTACCCACAGACATTGGACCGCTAACGTCAACCTTGTTTACGACATCCTACCTTTATTATAGTGTAATACTACAACAATTACATTTGTTGACATGTGATTTATTGTATGTTTTGAATATTGACATATTCAATTTACATTATACTCTTATGTTGCAAATAATGTAATCTTAATTACATAGGCTAAATCAAGCAGTAGAAGTAGAATTGTTAGGCTACCTGTAACGTTAACAGCGTAAACTAGGGTAGACTACATGACCTAACGTTACTGTACACCGCGAGAGAAGATTAAGTGAAAAGCAAATGGTTCGGCTTAACGCTAATGTTGGGCTTATTTGTCTCAACGACAGGCTAAATGAAAGAAAGGCTATGTTGTGACTTGTTATGCGGCACTATTAACGCTAATTGTGGAACTTAACCACATTTTCTGACAGAGCAACGTGCCTGTTGTTATTTCAGCAATGATGATATTCTGGTTTTTCAAGCCAAGATGATATCACTTGTTTTGACAAGTTAAGTGAGTCAAACCAAACTAAGGATGGACTGTGCACAGGATAAAGCAGTCTGGGCATTTGTTTCTTTCATCATTCTGAGATGTTGAATAATCGAAAGTGTTCAAACATGAGAGGGTATCCAGCTGTCCCACATGCTGTCCAGAGAGTGATTAGAATGAATAGATCAAGCATCTAGATTACAGACTGTTACGGTTGATTGCCATGTAGTTGTACACTGTGCTTTATAAGCTACTGCAGACCTACAGTAGTTATGGACACCAAATACAGACAGTTCAATTGCTTACTAAAGAAAAGGATGACACCCTGGGCAGATATCTGAGTAGTGTAACTGGGCACCCACAAGGCTGGATTTGATTGGGTGGTCATGAAAATTTGCATAAGAATAATTTGGCTACACTTAGAAATGACAATTATATCAGTGGGAAATAAATGTGTCCAGACTCCCCAGATGGAAACACTGCAAGGGGTTTTCCCTGCACTACAGCAACAAAACTGCCATGTGGATCAGCAATCTATGAGAAGCCAGACTAGTGAAACAGGAAAATGGCGAGAGGACGTCAACACAGCATCCGCATACTTTATTCACCAAGTCCTTGTGACTTGGCAGGCACTGTGACAGTGGCAATTTAGTGATTGCCTGGCAACCAGAACAAGAGCTCTTGACTTCAGGCTTCCCCTGGCCTTAGGCTACGTCAGCATGCGCCTGAACAGAAACCATCTATTCCAGAGACACACACACACACACACACACACACACACACACACACACACACACACACACACACACACACACACACACACACACACACACACACACACAGTTTTGTGAGTGGCTGCTAAGGCTGGGTAGTAAAGTAGCGGAGTGGCTGCTAGGGCTGGGTACGCTTGTAATATAGGGGTGAATGGAATAGAAATATGTATTTCTCAAATTCCTTTAAAACCACACTTCTACTTTCACTCATGTAAGATTCAGTCACTCGTTTTGCTGCATTTTTATCCTGAATACAGGTCTTATTGTGTGTGTCTGTTTGGGAGAAGGGGGGTTGTGCATTTCCTCTGCCAGTCTGTAGAGCACAACACTACTAGCATGATGAAAATTGACAGAAACAGCAGCTGAGATCGTCCTTTCTTAGACTGATTGCCATCGACTTTCAAAGCTCTGCGAGACTTTGGTCTGACCAAGAACCTGTAGTGCTGTAATTTCTCAAAGCACATGGTTGACCTGCCTCCCTCTAATGCCTCGGTCTGCTACTGGTTGATGTTAGAAAATGCTGTGCAGAAGCAAAACCAATCACACCATTCTTTTCTCTGACGTATGTGACGCGAAGGGAACTGCTTGCTAACAGGACTGAGAGCCATTGGAGCTGCTCAAAGTTGTTTTGTTCCCGACCAAGGGGGTGGAGTTCAATATTTCTGTGGAACTCAGAAATCCGTTCAGATCAGCAGCTGGCCAGACCAGCGACCGCAACGCCGAAGGGGTTACGTCACTGGGAGGGCGTGCCAGGCTAGTCCTTTCTCATACTCTAGACCAGTGGTCCCCAAATATTTTTCCTCAAGGGCCGAATTTTATCAAGCATACCAAGCCAAGGGCCAACCCGCAAACATTAAAAACCATGCGTTGAAGGGATGCTAGTTAGAACATCACAAAGTATTCTATTAGCCTGCTTTCTTTAATGCACCTCAATAAACATATATAGTATGATTGCCTGTATGAGGTCTGTAAGCATGTTTATGGAGAAAACTGATAAGTCAGATGGTGCTGCGGGCCACTCATTTGGTTCCTGCGGGCCGGATTTGGCCCACGGGCCGCCATTTGGGGACCAGGGCTCTAGACTCTAGAGATGGTACTCCTACACATCCAAGACTTCTAAAAGAGGAAGCCTATCAGGGATGAACCACTGACTAGACATAGCCTACTGCTTTGGGACATGTGACTGCACAGCTCATGGTCTCAGCATATCATTAGTTATGGTGGGGAGGTCATTGATGAGTTGATTTAGGCTAACTTTTTAACTTGTTTCTTCAGCCAGTTCTTTAGTGTAGTTAATCAGTTATCTATCTGCATTGGTGAATTTGTTTGTTATTCTCTCTCTCTCTCTCTCTCTCTCTCTCTCTCTCTCTCTCTCTCTCTCTCTCTCTCTCTCTCTCTCTCTCTCTCTCTCTCTCTCGGTCTGTCTCTCTCTCTCACTCTCTCTGTCTCTCTCCCCCTCTCTCTCTTTCCTTTACTCTCTCTCTCCCTCTCCTTCTCTCTCTCTCTCTCTCTCTCTCTCTCCCTCTCTCTCCCTCTCTCTCTCTCTCTCTCTCTCTCTCCCTCTCTACCCCCCAACACCTCTAGGACACGGGCAGCAGTAGACCCAAGGTGCCAGAGGTGGGTGTTCGGCCCGTAGAGAAGAGGGGTCCCTACATCATGTCCAAAGCCCCGGCCATCCACATGAAACTGCGTGAGTAAGAGAGAGATGGAGGGAGGGAAGGAGAGAGGGAGGGAGGAAAGGATAGATGGGGAGAGGGAGAGATGGAGGGAGGGAAGGAGAGACAGAGGTAGGGACAGAGAGAAGGAAGGAGGGAGGGAGGGAAGGAGAGATGGAGGGAGAGAGCTAGATGAGTCTGCAGTTTGTCAGAGGAAACAAGTCTTGTTTTATAGCAAGAAGAGTTCAAATGCAAAAGCCTCTGGTGATGAATTTACAGATATGTATTTCTGTAATTATAATTATAACTAGAGTTATTCTATAATCTCTTTAACTTCAACTCGATTGTTTTGGTCTTATTTGTTTGTATGGAGTGAGTCTGATCTCTTCAATTATCTCTAATCTAGACTGTTTTTAGTCAGCTTTACTATGCTTTTGTCAAACTGATTTAATTCTGTCTCTCGTGTTTGTGTCTGGTTGAGATGATGACAATAGAGTGTGCAAGTGGGCGTTGACCGGTTTCGACCTGGTTAGACCTGGTTCGGGGAGTGAATATGCCAGTCATATTCGCCATTGAGAAATTAATTATTACTCACGCTGTCTTAACCACACAACGTAGACTTTCAACTAGCTATGGCAGAACAAAAGGATTGCCTGTGATCATAACAATGCTACGGGTTCATATGGCATCAACCTTGATTTAATAAAAACTAGTGCTGGCAAAATTAACTGATTAATGACACCCGCAAAATTTAACTCGCATTAAAAAAATTAACTCAGATTAATCCTGATGGATATGGTTCCACTTTATTGGCATGAATTATGTTCAATTTCAGATAGAAAAGGGCTCGGCAATCAATTCAAACTATACAAAGATTATGGCCTAGCTCCTGACTGTCCAACAACATGTTTGGGGAATCCTTGGGGGTAGAGGACAGGTGTGGGGTGTAGTTGCCCCATTTAAAGGGACACCAGGCAACGTTTTACTGTTAATTTACCATCCTCGAAGTCACTTCGATGATTAAATGGTTCATTACAGGGTGACCGATGGCTCTCTTGTCAGTCTCTAGCATTTGTTTCGCGGTAATCCCGCTTGGCAGAATGACTGGTCGCGGGTCCACGAAATAGAAACTGAAAGTAGATATAACTGAAATCGCATTTATTACCGGCTTGTCAGACAACGTAGCGCACGAAAATTATCATCCTTGGTTCGTACTTTTTGGTTTGCAAATAAATTTACAGTGATTGTTGAGAATGTACAATGTAGTTCTTTCTTTATAATATTTTGGCGACTGTAGGTGGGGCTCTGGAGATAGAAAAACGCAGTCCTGCCTGGTGTCCCTTTAAGAAGAACAAAGCCAAGTATTTACTATCAGGGCCTTTACAGGGCAAAATAAGGATCCAACATACCCTAGCATCCAAGTTCTTACTGGAGGAAATGAGTTGTGATTAAAAGTGATTAATCACGATTAATCATTGCAAAATTTTGTGATTAATCAGATTAATTTTTTTAATCGTTTGACAGCACTAATAAAAACATATTTTAATCATAATATAACAAGAAACCACTACACTACCAGTCATCCCGCAGTGTAAAACGGCGCCTTCGATTGGAGGAGATTACCGTTGCTAGGTAATCTGTTAGTAGCAATGGCGCATTGATCTAATCCAACATGGTTCAGACGTGGAAAAGAAGCAAATGGCGCCTTTTCAGGAAGTAATTTCGATCAGGTAAAACATGTTTTCCGTGTATTTTAAGCGGAATCCACTCGCAGTAAACTGTAGGAACTGTTGTCATCTAAACATGCACCAAATGTCACCCCAAAAGCTATGTAACATCATCAGACACATTTCAACACACCTCTGTAGTGTTTATGACTACAAATGTCTAACAAAGTGGTTAAAGTTGTGTTTTTAAGCAGTGTTTACAAAACCGTTCTGTAAACAAACAATATTGGGCTGCTTGCATAAGCACACAGTTTTAACCACTTTTCCAGCCATTTGTAGCCATACACAATACAATCTTCAGTATTAGCTAATCTCAACTAGCTTGAGCAATAGAGCTCTTGTTGAAATTTGACCGGAATTCCCCTTGAAAGGGACACCAGACAGGACTGCGTTTTTCTATCTCCGAAGCTCCACCTACAGTCGCCGAAATATTAGAAAAAAGTACAACTACAATGTGAATTGATTTGCAAACCAAAAAGTACGAAAGATGATCATTTTCGTGTGCTACGTTGTCTGACAAGCCGGTAATAAATGCGATTTCAGTTATATCTACTTTCAGTTTCTATTTCGTGGACCTGCACCAGTCATATTGCAAGTAGGATTACTACGAAACAAATGCTAGAGAATGACGATAGGCATCGGTCACCCTGTAATGAACCATTTAATCATCAAAGTGACTTTGAGGCTGGTAAATTAACAGTAAAACGTTGCCTGGTGTCCCTTTAAGCGCCTATGAGCCGGGGTTTTTGAAATTTCAATGGCGTAAATGAAAGGGCAGCGTGCTGCCTGGTCCCGGGCGATTTTCGAAGGGCGTAATGGGGGCGTAACAGGGCCAAACTTTCCCACTCTATGATGATGATGATGATGATGATGATGACTGTTATTTTATGTTTTTGCGTGTGTGCTTGCCCCTCCAGAGACACACAGAGAGATAATGATGATGATGATGATGATGATATTGATGATATTATTTTATGTTTGTCATCCTGTATGTGTGTGCGTCTGCTTACCCCTCCAGAGAAACACAGAGAGATGGCTCGGAAAGCCCTCAAAAAGAAAGGCTTCTCTTCCTCAGGGCCAGTCATGCAGCAGCCCAGAGTCAAAAAGTACGTCTTCTAACTCTTGTCTTTTCTCCTGTCCTCCGCTCTATTCTGTCCTATTCATCCAGTCTTATTCTCTGTGTGTTTCTCTCTCCTCCAGAAGTGTGAAGTTCAACAAGGGTTATGCTGCCTTGAGCCAGCATGCAGATGAAACCTTGGTGTCTTTGGACTCGGACAGGTATGGATCTTACTGCAGGCCAGTCCAGTATTGCTGGGATTAGTCTCTGAGGCATACCTCTGATAAATCTGTGAAGCATACAGTAAATCTAGCCAGTCTGTGAAGCAAAGCTGTTTGTTACTGCATGCTGCTACATGTGTCATCTACGTCACTGTCTAGTGAAATTTTGCCCTTTTGGTGGATCCCGTTCTGCGGATGGGTCACTGTATTATTTGCCCTGAGATTGCAACTGGAGGTTACGGGGGGGTCACATGGTGTGTGTGTGTGTGTGTGTGTGTGTGTGTGTGTGTGTGTGTTTGTGAGGTAGGGCTCACATGGTCCTTGTGTGTGAGGTAGGGTTCACATGTACTCAATCATGTAATACTGCCTTGTGTGTGTTTGCAGTGACGTGGAGCTTGAGTCTCAGTACTCGTCTGGATATTCTTCTGCTGAGGTAACGCACACACACACACACACACACACACAAACACATGCACACTTACGTTTTTCATTTAATTCTTAGTTGTTTTAGAGGTCAGCAGCAGGTATTTTTTAAGATATTCAGAATCTTGACATCATTGTTTCAAATGCCGTTCTGATAATTAGTGAGTTAATCTTAATTTTATGACTCAATCCTCTCTATCTCTCTTTTTTTTTGTTTTTACTCTCACACCAAAACTGGCCACCCTCCATTCTCTTTCACATTGCCCCCTTTTCTATCTCTTTTCTCCGCAATCTCCATCTAAACACACACACACACACACACACACACACACACACACAGGTGCACCCTGACCTGAACCGGCAGCTCCTAAAGGACGGCTACCACCTGGACGAGATGCCTGACGATGAGGACCTGGACCTGATTCCCCCCAAGCCCATGGGCTCATCTATGTGCTGCTGCTGGGCGGACACCCCCTCCTGCTCCATGCAGTGACCACAACTCAGGCCCACCCAGGCCCCCCTCACTAGTGACCTGACCTCTGTGGTGCAGTTCCACCTGTGGCCATGAGGGGGCCTCCTTACCACACTACCACAGACCTTAGGGCCACCCATGCTATGGGACGGAGAGACGAAGGGAGAGAGAGATGGAGAGAGAGAGATGGAGAGAGAGAGATGAAGGGAGGGAGAGAGAGAGAGAGGGAGGGAGGGAGGGAGAGAGAGTGTGTGGGAGAGAGAGAGAGAGAAAGAGAGAGACGTGTGTGTGTGTGATGAGCAGAAGGCCCCTGTCTCTATACACCTTTAGGTGCCCAGACTCATCTGCGCTCTGCTCAATCAGTGTGTGAGGGCAGGGAGTCATAATGCAGTGCAATGCAATGCAGTGAAGTGAAGTGAAAGGAATATGGGTCCATGTTACACACGGCACCCAAAACCCTCGGGTGTGTACAGTAAACTTTTTGTTTTTCGTTACAGTAGTATTATTCTTTTATTAAGCTGCAGTGAAAACCAAACATTGCCCCTCAAGTGTGTGTGTGTGTGTGTGTGTGTGTGTGTGTGTGTGTGTGTGTGTGTGTGTGTGTGTGTGTGTGTGCGTGCGTGCGTGTGTTTGTACATACCTGTGTGTGTGATTAAATTAACTTGGTGGCCTAGATTGACTTATAATGGTGAAACGCCTACAGTATGTGCAACATCCTGATATGATGCGTCACCCAGTGGAAATTCCATATATCAATGTTACACTTTGGGACTTTTTTTATTATTACATATTCCTTTTTCCTCCATGCTCTCTGGTCACTGCAGTACCCCCCTGAGGCATTCCCCAAGGGCGTCAGTATCAGTCCATAAAGGCCTGTTTACATGACCAGCTTCAAAAAGCTAGTGCGTGCAATTATTTTTCTATGGAGAGGCGTCAGACACTGAACTTCGACCCCTTTGGCGCTGACCTTTCATCGTTGCTGCAGTGGTTTTAGCCAAAACAACCTAGCAGGCTAATTCTTTTAAATTACAGCTCTTATAGCTTCCGGTACATTAGTCAATGGCAGAATTGACATATTGGATCAAGCATCGTGTCGCTTCAAGCACAAGCTGAGCTTTTTGACGGTGGTCATGTGTAGGCCCTTTAACACAGGTACCCACAGATCTGAGAACCTGAGGGCCCGTCCTTGCTCTTGCACTTTTATTTTATTGACTTGTTTTATTTTGGATTTGGAAGCTTTAACAATGGCAAGGAACTCCTGGTGTTTCCCATTGAATTAAGGGACTTCAAGAGGTTGTGTTCCTCTTCATTCAAAAGCTTTAATGGTTATGTGGTTACCTGTTCACACAGATTCTTTTTATTATGTGTGTGTTTGTGTGAGAAGACACGCACTTTACGTGAGTACTTGACGTGAACATTCGTTTACGGAATAGTGAAGACATTCAGAGAGGATAAAGAATCTCATTGTGAAGTGGTGGCTGTTGGTCGTGTGTTGCGTTGATGGTTGTGTTGTGTTGGTGTGTGTGTATGTGTGTGAGTCGTTTACTGAAACTGGCCTCAGTCCTCGGTGTAATTGCAGAAATGGCTTTTGCAATGAACAGACGACCGATTAACTCGCCACACTTCACTACTGGATGGTAAAAAAGTTATGGAGCTATAGTTATAGATTTTTTTTATATTTCTTAAAAAGAACTTTTAAAAGCATGTCACCATACAGCTGAGATGTTTTGTTTTCTTGCCCCTGTCACACTCAAAACCAGTGTTTTGTGAATACTGTGATGCCACTTTCTGCTGAGCTAGCGGCCCAGGTTCAGTTTCGATCTCATTTTAAAGATTCTCTCACAGAAAGGCGTTGTTGCCCCAGGCGAGCCCCAAACCTCACACTGCTGCCTATTGCTTTATGAAAACTGTGTCAAAGCTTGCCAAAGTGGTCAAAGATTTGCAGTGATGTGCAAGAAAGAATGACAAATGCAGGTAGCGCTCCTTCCTTAGATACAGAATGCAGCAGTTCTTGTCTTGCCTGCTATACAAGGCACACTGACACCATTCACTGCTAAGTGAAGTTGGGCCTCTCTTTAAAGGAAGCATCCTGTCTGAATTAATCCATAGGCCTGTTTTTCAAGACTGTTTCTTGAAGTTGGGCCTCTTTTTAATGGAGACATCCAGTCTGATATTTTTCAAAGTCACTGAGTGCCGATAGTAAGAAAAAGAGCGAGACAATCTGATGCAACATACAGTAGACTGCATAGTGAACTGGTAGGTTACACTAAATGATTGGGGGCACAGAAAGCCCCTTGCGTTTCCTCATGCCAGTTTGCTGTTCAGTCCGTGTTGTATCCAATGTTTTCGTCATCTTTCCTACAGACAGCATGGACTATGGATTAGATCACATTGGATTTCTCCTTTAAGACCTGAGTGCTTGATGGCTTGGCTTTGTACATTATATCTAGACACCCAGACTGCACCTGTCTGCCTATAGATGCTGAAGGGATTGTGCACACGGCTGTAGCCTGGAATAGCTATGCAAACCCACGGGGCAGTCTTGTTACTTTATCTAGGATATACAGTATATATACACACACACACCCATACCAAGTGCAAAATGCAATAACTTGGGATACTATTGTTTTGAGCTAGACCACACTAATCTTTGTATTTAATTATAAATATTGTTTTTGTTATGACAAATAAACACAAATATGTTTACCTCCAGATTCTACTATCTCATTTTTTTCTTTCTTTTTTTTTTTTCCTTTGGTGCGTGTTTATGATGCAGGATCTTAGTTTTATTTCCTGTAAGGTAAGAGAATCGGCTGTGCTTTTTTTTCCTAAAGCACGTGTGGTGCCCTCAAAAGTGTTGGGTATTCACAAGCCACCAACAAAAGCCATTTACACTGAGCTAATGCTTTGTTTCTGAAATTACTTTTCCTTTGCAACAGAGTGTTTTGACTGGCAACCATCATCTTTTGGGCAGGGTTTTGAAATAATTTGATAGTCACAGCCCCACAATTATACTGTATGTGTTATAACCACATAGCTGGTATGTGACTGTATAAAATTGAGAAATGGCTACAAGTAGAACTGAAAAATATTTAAATCTATAGGTATTGTATGCTTCTGACCTTAGTTCCTTGTTTTTGAAATCATTGGGAAGTAGAATAAGGTATACTATGCAGAGCTTAACTTTGTTGTTCAGTCATAGGCTACCTGGTAAGTCATTTGCTCTTTCTTTTTGTTTACTGCATATCTTATGAAATTATTATCTAAACTTTCAGTCCTATACCCGAAGAGTTTTTTTTTTTTTTTTTTTGTAATCTACAAACCAATAATACAAAAACATTGTAAAATTATTACATACATATGTACATGTATACATGTACTGTATATAATTATTACATTATAGGCTATTATAAACTGTACAGTAAAGCATCAGAATGTGTTCAATAAGTTAGAATAGACATCAACTTGCCATTTGTAAAGTATTTGCAATTTCTATGGTCAGATCAAGTTTTTTTTATCGCTTGCACACCAAATCTTTGCATATTACCACTCTGTTTTTAAACTCTACAAACCAAATGTTTATGTAACACACTAATTCTAAACTTCAAATTTCACAACTCCCCTAAAATCAGAAAAACCATAAACTAATTCTGAGCTATACATTTTCAACAGTTTCAACACTTACTGCTTTACTGAACACCAATCAATCATATACATATAGGCCTATGTGTTAGCTAAAGAACAAGTTGAGGGCCACATGAGCATTGGGATTTTCCTCAGGGGGCCACCATGCCAACATTGAATCGGCCGCCTGGAATGATGTAAAGGGCCATACTGTCCGCCAGGCCTGACACCCCTGGTTTGGAGCAATAGTGTGCAAATGACATTATATTATGTAACATTAGGCTGTGATAAAAATGTGTAATGTGGTGTTTATGATAGGCTACTTAGTTTGAATAGGCCTACAGTGTTTCATACTGCAGAAGTTGTGAGGCAAGACACAAAGCTTTGGGAAAAGAAATTTGATAGTAAGAAAATTCACATTACATTTGCTTATTGTAAAAGCGGTCACCTTCATGCTGCTATGACCCATCATGAACAACAGGTGGCGTATGCACGCCATTTGTGAATGAGAGCCAAAGTTTTCCTGTGAAGGCCGTTTACCTTAATTGATGCTAATAACAAAATAAAACAGAGTAGTCTACTATATCAGCTTTCAGACGACAGGATTAAGGAGTAGGTCCTAATATAGGTTATTTATGTAGCGTAGGCGTAGCCTTTAGCCTACTTTTGCCAAACTGACCTCGCTGTGTGGGCCTTAAACCTTTAGCTAACGAGACTAGGCCCTTATAATTGCATAGGAAGTTCAAATGTGAATTGCGATAAGGAAACCTGACATAAAGTAATGTCTCTGAGGAGTTTGATAGGCAAATTAAATAGGGATCATATCTGTGTATGAGAGGCCACGGGCCGAGCGGTCTACGCATTTGCGTTCGCATGTGCCTGCGAGATGATAGGGCGTACTGTTACTGTCCCACATTTATAGGCAAATAGGCAGTGTCGTTATAATAATGACCACTGTTTGAATGTCTAAATGATCGGAAAGTGAGTCAGTGGAATTGCCATAAGATTTGCATAAGCAACGCTGTAACTATTTAACCTGTGACTGTAGCAGTGCAAGAACTCTGGAACTTGTTGCTGTGCTGGGCGGGTCCTATTGATGTACGCCTAGGCGGGGGGTGTAATTCTGAGGGAGGAAAATCGAGTCAAGGGAGTTACAGACTCAACGCCAGGCGTTTCGAGATATGAGATTAGACTCATTTTCTTTTCCGTCCTTGCTGAAAAATAAAAAATAAGGGCTGATCACTTTGCAGGCGAAGAACGCTTGCGATTCTATTTAAGGACGACTTTAACCCCCCGGTGTGCATGCACGGCTCCCCTACCAGTCGGCAAGTTACTGAGAGAGAGCCAGAGAAGAGGGAAAAAGGGTAACCTCAGGAAAGAGGGATGGTGGACAATTCCGGTAGCAGCAAGGCGCAAATGGTGAGTAGAGGCATTGCTCTTTGGCGCTGTGCCCATAGCGAGTTGTAATTCTGACTTCAGGCTCTCCTAGGAACGGGAGGTCAGATCTCTGTGTTGCCGCATCCCAAAGAACGTCGGGTTAAGGTAGAGAACAAATGTATTTTCTGTAAAGCATATTTTTTCAGCTATTTAGTTGAAAACTTCCGAACGCGGCGACGTGTAACGTTATGTTGTGCTCGTGACAAAACTCCAAGATGATCATATTTTTAGAGACATATCGATCTATTTAGGCAACAGATAATCCTGAGGTCAGGTAGAGATATCTCAAAATTGGATTCTTCTCGTTTTGTTTGAGTTATGTCTACCTTATTATTTAGTTTGGGGAAAAAAGACCACTTTAAAATAGCGAAGCCTCCACACCCATGTGTACGCTACTGTAGCTGTTTACTCTCATTCATGGGTTCTTGGAGCCCCGCCATATGCATCCGCTAAACACATCGCATGTTGCTTTGATTAGCCAGAGTCCTAGGGAGTTTGAGCTTTGATCAAAAGTGAACTTTACACGCTTCGAGGTTAACGTTACTATTACCATTTCTATCGTGTTAATATAACTCCTTTTGCTTCTCGAGAGCAATCCGACTTAACTGGCTTGAACAACTAATTCTGTTGTTGTTTGTCTATTTTTATAATGGTGTAGTTGGACGCGTAAAACTAGCCACATGGCTGTTTTTAAACTGAGGAAGGCTAGGCCTACATTTGGTAACGTTGTCTCCAAATAGAGGCAGGATATGAAAAATTAATCTATAAAATCCACCGAACCACAAATGAGAAATTTGGCTATGACGTTTTTGTGTGTGTTTATAAACTGCATCAACTGGGGACTTAATAGGCTGTGTCTTCTCTGATCGCAGACTATTTTAAATCGCATAACCTTACACGAACAAGCGTGTGGGAAGTTTATTACATTGCAGTAGTGCAGACTCGTGATAGTTTGGGGTCTGCATTATATCCGCGTAGGCCGAAGTTGCAATTTTTCTGGAACGTCGCTTGTTTGTCCGGCCTTTGACAGTGTCCGCTTTCATGCATTGGACTATTTTAATGGAAGCTTGTTTAGTTAGATGAAAATGGGCTAGGCTGTGTTGACATTCCACGGCCTTTCAGGAGCAGGTTGGACTCATCAGCTATGTCAAACAGTCCTGTCAGATGTGTACATGTTTGACCTACATACTTCTGGATTTTTCCATTCCTGCAGTCAATATTTCAACCCCTGTGTGAACATAAGTATGAACAGAGAACATTAGTCAACTTTATGGACATGAAACCATTCTCTACTGAGATAAAACAAAGGCCTATCAGTGTATCTTTGAGCCAGTAACTCCTGCTCATGGTAAGCTGCCTAGTGAATCACATGGTCAAATTATGTCAGTTGCTGAGGGGTGGAAAGGGTGGAGTGGAAGTGGCCCTTCGACTCCACCATAATTGAAGGATAGACTGCATCCCACCCCAACCATTTCACCATAGAAATCCTCAAAGCACTGGGGGTGGTTTGTTGGGGTGGGGGGTCATTTGAAGGGGACGGTTTTATGGCTGGCTATTGACGTCTGTGTGGTTTCCTCTCTGTCCCCCCATCCCCCCACCTCCTCCCCTTTTTCCTTGTTCTTCCATGCACACCCTTTCACCTCTCCACCACCACTGCCCCCCCCAGCCCAGCATGTCTCAGGAGGGCAGTCTGGGGGCCGGCGTGAAGCTTGAGGCGGTGATGGAGCAGCTCCAGCGGCAGCAGCAGGCTCGTCTGGAGATGGAGCGCAAGGAACGGCAGCTGAGGGAAGCCCACATCATGTACGCCCAGCAGATGGCCGCCCAGCAGGCTATCCTAGCGGCCGCACGGGCCCAGGGCGCCGCAGGCTTCATGGGGAAAGGCCTGGTGCCTGGGGGTATGGCTCTGGCTATGGCTGGAGGTGGTGGTGGTGGTGGCGGTAGCGGTGGAAGTGTGCTGTCACGAGTGTCCAATCAGAGCAGTGTGGACTCGGAGCGAGAGGACGAGGAGGAGGACGGTGGTGGCCGCGGTCGGCGAGACTCGGGGGACGATGACGAAGAGGACGATGAGGAGGATGAGGAGATGATGGAGGGGGATGAGGGGAGTGACGCAGGCGAGGAGGAGGAGGACGAGCGAGGGGGTGCGGCCGGCACGGGCGGCGTAGGGTCTGCTACCGCCGCCGCTGCGGCTGCCGCGGGTCTGGAGTACCTGAGGAAGCAGACGCTCGCTCTCCAGCAGGCCATTCCACGCGTGCCGCCCCGGCCCTACGGGAGCTACTCCGCCGCCGCCCCCGGACCCCCCAGAGCCCCGTCGCCCCCCGTCAGAGTCAAGCAGGAGCCCGAGGACAGTCTCTCGCCCGCCGGACCGCACTCTGCCACCTCCCCCAACGGACAGGCCGACTGGGCCTACGAGGATCACTTCAAGCAGGTAAGACACTTTGTCTCCTTCGTCCGGATCCCTCCTTTGCTTTGTCTCCTTGTCCGAACCCCATCTTTCATTCGTCTCACCCCCTCTTTCCGTCTCCTTGTCTGACCTCCTCTTTCCTTCATCTGACCCCCTCTTTTCGTTCTCCCTTGTCCGTTCCCCCTCTTTCCATTGTTTCCTTGTCCATATCCCCCCTTTTATTCTCTGTCTCCTCTTGTTTTTCTTCTCTCTCTTCTTCTTCTCTCGCTTTTCTTCTCTTTCTTCTTTTGCTACCTGTCTGTGACTGACCGGCCTTGTGCTCTAGCTCTTGAGTGCCATGTTGAAACACGCTTCCCTATTTTCCCTGAGTGTGTGTGTGTGTGTGTGTGAGTGAGTGACAAACGCTGAGGCATCAGATTGGAGTGTGTGTTTGCGGGCTGCTGCTATGGCAGGTTGCCGAGACGTTCTAGTGATTAGTCATCGTGTTTCGGGAGTGCCTGCCTGCCAGCGGACGGCCAGGAGCGCTGTGTAATCAAAGCA
>JAODXP020000010.1:10719561-10727061 GCA_027497455.2 Sardinella longiceps | reverse complement strand
CTGAGATGTGAATTGTGTCATCAGAGACTTTGGAGTGAGAGAAGAGCAGACAAGTTTAACTTTATCAGAGAAGATTAGAGTTATCGGAGCAGATTCACTTTCACCAAGTAGTTTAGAGGCAACGGAGGAGGTTAGAGTTAGCCGAGATGTTTAGCATTTATGAACGAAGTGAGAGTTTGCGGATGAAGAGGTTAGCTTTAGCTTTAGGTTAGCGCTAACAGAAGAAGCGGGTAGACGAAGATGGTAGCTGTGTGTTGACAGAGAAGGTTAGCTTTAATAGAGGAGGTTAGCGGATGAAGAGGTTAGCGGATGAGGAGGTTAGCGAATGAAGAGGTTAGCTTTAGCTTTAACAGAGGAGGTTAGCGGATGAAGAGGTTAGCGTTAGCTTTAACAGAGGAGGTTGAAGAGGTTAGCGTTAGCTTTAACAGAGGAGGTTGAAGAGGTTAGCTTTAGCAAAGGAGGCGGGCAGCAGTAGACAATGATGGTGGCTGTGTGTAAGCTGAGGAGGTGAGCGCTAACAGAGGAAGAGGGCACAAATAGACAAAGATGGCGTCTGTGTGGCTTGTGCCTCTTGTTTGGTGCGTCTGGGGGGGTCTGTGACTGAGGTGTCGGCTGTGATGTATGTCCTGTGACCTCACCCCTGCCCTAAACAGACGGGTAAATAATTGTCCAACAAGAGGCCGAACAAAGGGCATCGTGTGCTGGGGGCTGAGCGGGTGTATGGGGGGAGGGGGGGCACACACATGTTCTCACACACACACACACACTCTCTCTCTCTCTCTCGCCCCGGCCCAATGGGACTCTATCTGCCCTGGGATGCTCTGGACAGCTGACCCCTCTAATCCGAACAACCTCCTCCCTTGGGCCCCCCTGTGGCCTGCACCACACACACACACACACACACACACACACACACACACACACCCTCACACACACACACCCACACACACACACACAATAGATGGACTTCATTCACGCACAGACACACACGCACACATCCACACACATAGACACTCAATCGTAGCTTACATGCATGTGCTCACGGGCGATACACTCAATGCAAATCCACTCCTATCAATCCAATATCATCTCATTTTCACTCACACTGCACTGTTCTTCTGTTCCAGTTCCACTGTTCCTAACCGCAGTTCTCTGCACTGTTCCGTTGCACTCCGCTTCACTAGGCTGCCACACTTCAACCAGGCTAACTTGACCCCCCAGTTTAGGCAACATGAGACACACACTCACTCACTCACTCACTCACTCACTCACACACACACACACACACACACACACACACACACACACACACTTTGATGTGCACATATGTGTGTACAGTATGCATGCATCATTCAGAATTCCCAAACACACCTGCATGAGGCCCAGTGGAGGCCCACCAGGCCCTGGCTCTCTCTTTCTCTCTCACGCAAACACACACACACACACACAAACCCCCTTGCCTCTGTTGTGATAACAGTACTGCAACCAGGCTGCTCTCTTGCAATATTGTGGACATTTGTTACAAATACCTCACACCCACATGCGCACACACACACACACTCTCTTACTCTCACAAATAGTAGAGGTGTGAACAGTGAGCAAAAAACCTGAAAACAAATGTTCCATCTTTGCCCCTACGCCGGAATTAAGGCCCGCTTCTGCTGTCCGCTGTTGCATACACACACACACACACACACACACACACAGGTCCGCCTCTGCTGTCCGCTGTTGCATAATTTAGCTGTTGTCTCGGCAACACTTTGCAGCACGTTCTTTCGGAGGAAGTGTAGAAAGATCTGCATGCTTGCAGCTGAGATCGATGAGGCTTGTGTAAGGTGTGTGTGTGTGTGTGTGTGTGTGTGTGTGTGTGTGTGAGAGGGTGGTCGGCTGATTGGCCTCATTCAGAGCTCATGCATCATGGATGAGGAAACATGCACCTTACCCTATCTCCAGCTGCAGCAGGTGTGTGTGTGTGTGTGTGTGCGCGCACAGGCAACTGCGTGTGAAGTGGAGAAGAATGTGGAATACATGTGACGTGTGACATGTTGATCAGTATAGATTCAGAAATATGCACGCACACACACACACACACACACACACACACACACACACACACACACACACACACACAGAAGAACAAGAGAAGCCACACACAAAAGATGTGTGATCCTGCAGCTCAACCCCTCATCATCTAAATGGAAACCACAGCCTGTGCTTGTGTCTGCTTTGAAACAGGTGTGTGGCTTGACCTTATTCTGCGCTACTGTGTGTGTGTGTGTGTGTGTGTGTGTGGTGGGTTTAGAAGACGTAGGTGTGTGCTGCATCGAAACGTCATTATGTGTGTGTGTGTGTAGATTATTCTTTTGTGTCTTTGTTTCTTTTTTCTTGAACATACTAGACACCCGTTCCTAGACATCTCTCTCTCTCTCCATTTAAATTTAAATCAACAGCCTTTATTGGCATGACCAGCATATAGAATCAGTGTTCAACAACAACTCTCTCGCTCTCTCACTGCTCTCTCTCTCTCTCTCTCTCTCTCTCTCTCTCTCTCTCTCTCTCTCTCTCTCTCTCTCTCTCTCTCTCTCTCTCTCTCTCTCTGCTCTCTCTCTACTCTCTGCTCTCTCACTCTCTCTCTGCTCTCTCTCTCTCTCTCTCTCTCTCTCTCTCTCTCTCTCTCTCTCTCTCTCTCTCTCTCTCTCTCTCTCTCTCTCTCTCTCTCTCTCTCTCTCTCTCTCTCTCTCTCTCTCTCTGCTTTGCTCTCTCTCGCTCTACTCTCTCGTTTCTTTTTACAGTTACTTGTCTTTCTTTCTTGCCTCCTTTACTCTATGAATCCCCCTATGTCCTCCATCCTGTGTGTGTGTGTGTGTGTGTGTGTGTGTGTGTGTGTGTGTGTGTGTGTGTGGTGTTCTGGCCGAGGCATACTAGTGGGATGACTAACAAACCCCTAACCCCTCTGCTAGTGACCTTTTGCCCAGTGACTGAACCGAGCCCAGTGGAACAGTTGATGTGAAAATTCCATGCAGCCACTGGTGAGCTCAAGACCACTGCTTGGGAATTTTTTTTTCTTCTTCTTTTTTTTCCTTTCTGCTCTCGCAAGGCGCCCATTGTGACTCTTGCAACAGTTGTTTATGCAACTTGCCGATGCATTCAGTGATAGATTGGTAGATCCAGTGCAGTTAAAAATAATGACCTGCCATCTCTTCAGCTCTGGAAACAAACATCTTTCTCTGGCTGAAAAGACCATGTCACAGCACAGGCAAAACCAGCGCAATGCAGCGTGTCCACACACACACACACACACACACACACACACACACACACACACACACACACACACACAAAACAAAAAACACAAAAACACAGGAGCAAATACACACCCACACATACACACATTCAATCTTGTTTGATGTTCCACAGTTTCATGTCTAGGGTATGGAGTCCAGTTGTGTGTGTCGGATATCCAGTTGTGTGTGTCGGGAGTCCAGTTGTGTGTTGTGTGTTGTGTGTCTTGTAGTATATGGAGTCTTGTAGTATATCTGGAGTCCTGTCCTTTTTGCTCAGAGGTGTTATTGTGATCACACACACTTGTGGTCCTTCATGCTGAGCGGGAGCGAGCGAGCGAGCGAGGCCGACTCTTTTGACTTGATATGAGCCTTTATTTAAAGCCCTTTTAGACTAATGGAATCAGATCAAATTGCACGACCTTCAAAACATGTTCAGTAGACAGAGAATAATTTCTTCCCAAAGTGACATATACATTCCTATAGTAGAATCCACCCCTTTTGTTGCTTCAGAGAAAGAGCTGTACATTATGCCCATTGTGAACAGGCAGGCAGACAGACGGAGAGAAAGAAACACATGGAAATGGCAAGCCTGTCCCCCACTGTGTGTGTGTGTGTGTGTGTGTGTGTGTGTGTGTGTGTGTGCTGGTAAACCCTAAGTAGCAGATCGGGAGATAGCAAAGAGGCCATTTTCCCTCTACATCCTCCTCCACCACTGCCACCACACAAGCGCTGAGAGCTGAAGGTCAGCGCTAGCGACGCGGAGCTACGCTATGAGCGTTATGAGCTCTATTGTGCCGGGGTCAAGGACTGGCTTTTGCCTCAAATGGATTCCATTAGACAGGGAAAAGGCGGTTGATTAAGACTCGACTCGGCTGCTCTCCTCTGTTCTGCGCTGTGCTACACACATACACACACACACACACACAGAGCGCTACGGTGAGGTGCGTCTGCTTTCAGTGCTCCTAGAGGGGAGGACGGAAGAGAAGAGGGTTGAGGTGTCTAATGGAAGCTGGTCTGTGAATGCTAAAGGCCCTTTAGAGGAGAATCCATCATAAACTGCATTCTATTCAGTGCTTATGTCCTAATTATAGGCTATACCCCACTGTGGCTGCGCAGTGACAGGTGTGTCTGTGTGTGTCGTGCGTGCGTGTGTGTGTGTCGTGCGTGTGTGTGTGTCGTGTGTGTGTGTTTGTGTGTTTTAAAAGCTACAATGATTTCGTGTTTCGTGTATTTTGCAGCTGGGTAATGGAAATGCCTTATTTTTGTGTGTAGGGGATTTCTGTGCTAAATATGCATGTTTGTGTGTGCAAGCGGTGTGTGTGTGTGTGTGTGTCTGTGTCTGTGTCTGTGTCTGTGTACTAACTGTGTGCAGTGGCTTTGGTGGTTTAAGGTAGTGTATCATGACTCTTGACCGATACTGTGTGTGTGAGCGAGAGCGAGAGAGAATGCTACGTGTGTGGTGGCTGTCAGTCACATGAACATCCAATATAAAATAAGTGTGTGTGTGTGCGTGTGCGTGTGTGCACGCGCACCAATCAAGAATTCTTTAGATTGCACTTACTTTACTTTTTTCCTTACTGCTAGACACACACACACACACACACACACACAGGGATTTACAAAAGAAACCATTGGGTTTGTTGTGTGTGTGTGTGTGTGTGTGTGTGTGTGTGTGTGTGTGTGTCTAGCAGTGTGTGTTTGTGTGGCTCTTGTGTGGGGATTTGATGCCGCCCTGCCCTTAGCAGCCTAGTGTGGAAGATTCCACAAAGCCTTAAAATAGAGGTATTGAATTTAGTAGGGTAATGAAGGGTGGGGGAGGGGCAATGGGAGGTGTGTGTGTGTGTGTGTGTGTGTGTGTGTGTGTGTGTGTGTGTGTGTGTGTGTGTGTGTGTGGTGGGGGCCATTTCTCTGCCCCACCCAAAGGAAACATTCCAGGCAGAATTAAAGAGTTAACTCTCTTCAAACAGATAGCACTCCCGTCACTGGATCTTTACTACACTTACTCTGTGTGTGTGTGTGTGTGTGTGTGTGTGTGTGTGTGTGAGTTGAGCCTGGTGATTGGTGATCTTTCATGTCACTGTTGGCCCAGGGCTTGGGAAAGGGGAGGAGGGAGGGAGCAGAAGAAAAGAGAGAGACAGCCAGGGGAAGAGAGGGAGGGAGAAAGAAAGAGAGAAAGAAAGAAAGAAAGAAAGAGGAGGAATAGAACGAAAGAGACAGAGAGAGGAGGAAGAGAACGAAAGAGAGAGGAGGAAGAGAGAGGGGGACAAGGAGAGGGTGTAGGAGGCTGAGAGAAAGAAAGAGGGAGTGAGAGCGGGGGAGAAAAAGAAAGAGAAGGAGAGAAAGAGAGAGAGTGAGAGAGGGGAGAGAAAGCGAGGGAGTGAGAGAGTTGTTGTAATATCTGTTTGGTTCCCAGGGGTCCCTCACATCTGTTGCTGCTGTTTGAGAGGGGCCTCCTGTTTTAGGCTCTGGATGAGTGGGGGTTGTGCTGTGTGTGTGTGCGTGCAGAAGGGCCTCTGTCTGTGTGTGTGTACGTGTGTGTGTGTGTGTGTGCGTGCGTGCGTGTGTGTGTGTGTGTGTGTGTGTGTGTCTTATGTTTTTCTGAGTGAATTTTACCAAGTTGCCATTGTTGTAAACCTCTGTAAGCCTCTCTGTGTTGGCCCAAAGAGTGTCCAGAGATTCCAGCCTGAAACTAGTTCATCTCATCAGAGGAGTGTTGTCCTGCAGGGAAGGCCAGGAATGAGAAAATGAGAGAGAGAAAGGGAGAGCGGCGACCCATTGGCCACAGGAAACCTGTGTGATGTTTGATAAGCTGTTCATGTCAGTGAGAGCTTTAGTGTGTGTGTGTGTCAGCGAGGCTCATTGTTGGTGTTTCCTTGAAGGGTAGACTGCTGTAGCTGGAAGAGTAGAGTTGTCTGAGCCCAGTCCAGTCCAACCCAGCTCAGCCCAGCAGCTTGTCTCTGCTCACATACAGTATAAAAGCCCAGGTGACTGTCATCTTCACAACACCACCTCACAGTATGCAGGCTTCATACCAGTTAGTGTGTCTACTTCTGCACTGCAGTCTGCACAGGTTTGGTGGAGGTTTCTGAGAAATCTTACAGCATGCCTGCTAGGAAGGTGATGACATTGTTTTCTCAAGAGATATTCTGTTTGTTTGTTTGTTGTTTATGTATCTCCACCTAAAGCTTTTTAGTGACTCCCTGTGGGCCTGGGCCATTCAATAATCCCTGCACAAGACCCCGAATATTCTCTTATGTGTGCGTTAATGGCAGGAAAGGGCAATGCTATTGCTAAGATGACACTCTCTCTCTCTCTCTCTCTCTCTCTCTCTCTCTCTCTCTCTCTCTCTCTCTCTCTCTCTCTCCTATTTCCTATTTCCTTTCCTATTCATTCTCTCCCTCTCGCGCACACAGATACACATTCGCACATGCACACACACACATACACGCACATTGGGATTGTGTTTGGAGCTCTATAGGCGTAATGCAAATGATGTGTCTGTCCATTAGGGTTGTCACACTTCTCCTGGTAATCGTGCCCTGGAGAGCTCACTTCCGCATCAATAATGGAGAAAGGACCACCCCCCCGCCCCCCCCTCCTGCCCAACCCCCAGTCACTCCTGTAATCTGATTCTCTAATCTCCTGTGACCCCCCCCCCTCCATTTTATCTATCTCTGTGTCCCTCCCCCATCTCTGACAGTGGCAAACTAACTGTGCGTTCAGACCGCAAGCAATAGATTGCCAAGAGTTGCCAAGACTCCCAAGAAACATCGCTTGAACACAGCAACAAAAATGGCAAAGTTGCCCATGACGTTAGCATTCGAAAGTTCAATCCTGCTTCTCTACTGGAGACACACAGGTAAATCAGCATTCTGATGGGTAGTCGCCAAACGGCATCATAGCTCATTACAAGTTAACCAAACTTTAACTTTCTTTTATCGCCCAAGTCGCCCGAGTTTCGTTGCCCACCACACCTTTTGTCACCGAAATCGCCTGTCTCCATACAAAGTCAGTTACTTCCGTCGCCAGGCTTTGGCTGTGCTAGGCTGTAGCTATGTAGGTGGCAGCTGTGCTAAGCTTTTCTAGGTTGTAGCTGTGCTAGTCTGAGCTACGTTGTAGCTATGCTAGTCTGTGGCGTGTGTGTGATATGAGCTAGTCTGTGGCATGTGTGTGATGTGAGCTAGTCTGTGCTAGGTTGTAGCTATGCTAGTCTGTG
>JAODXP020000010.1:10704561-10709561 GCA_027497455.2 Sardinella longiceps | reverse complement strand
GCATGCAACATGGAGAAAGGTGTAGAAGTTAAATGATGAAGTAAAATACATGATCTCTCAATCTCCTCTTTCTACTCTTCTTTTTCTCTCTCTTCCTGCTCTTTTCTTTGCTATCTTGGTTGGCTGTATGGAGTATGGGTTGGTGGGGGCAGGTCCAAACTCGTCTGCTTTTCTTTTTTCTCCCTTCAATCACCTCACTCTTATCCCCCTTCCCACCCTTCCACAATAGGAACCTGACCACACCTGTCTGACACCCCCCCAATACGATTAGGTCCTCCCTGCATCTCTCACACACACACACACACACACACACTTCACTCCCGGCCCAGCAGCCGCCCTGAAGTAATGGGGATTAAACACACACACACACACAAACCCATAGCAGCTCATGACGAGCTTCTGAGTTTCCCTTTCTCTCTCTCTGTGCGTGTGTGTGTGTGTGTGTGTGTGTGTGTGTGTGTGTGTGTGTGTGTGTGTGTGTGTGTGTGTGTGTGTGTCTCTGCACGCGCACTCTAGTACAGTAGCCTGCAGTCGGCTCTACAATAAGATCTCTTACAGCAGTTATCGGATAAAGAAAAATGATCAGATCAGTCTACCCCCCTCCTTACACACACACACACTCCCCGCCATGTCCCTTGTGGCTCTGTGCCAGTTTAAACTCTTGCCTGTGCCCCCCCGCTGAGGGATCAAGCCCAATTATTTGATTGGGATTAAAGATGGCCGACCCTGCACAGTCTCCCTGCTGAGACATCACCATCAAGCCCTGCCGCCAGAGTCTCACACACGCACGCACACACACACACACACACACACACACACACATACATAAACACAGCTGCTAAGGCCACTGGAGCTGTCGCATGCATTATGTATATGTGTATTTATGTGTACATTTAAGTCCTTATAGTATACACTGTATATTTATACACAGACGCACACATACAGTGTACAGCTGCAGAAAAAAACAAAGAATTGAGTATCAGTTTCTCTGATTTTACTAAATATGTTTGAGTAACAAGTATTTTAGTTTTATTCTATACAAATACTATAAAATACTTGCAGCATTTCCTCCAAATTCCAAGTAAAAGTATAGCCATTCATAGCATTCATTTACAGAAAAACAGAAATATACCTTCTATAAATGGTAAAATCTGGGAAACTGTAGAGAATTTTCCAGTGGTGTTTTCTTGCCTTATTTTACATTTTACACTTTTTGACCAGGCTTGGAGTTTCCTCCAGCCTGAGGGGCCTCCCTCCCCACCTCTGGCCCACCGTAGGGCTGCTGTGCTGGGGGAGCCTGGGAGGTTTCTCCCCTCCGTGTGGGAATCCCGTGGTGGTTCTGGCCATGTCTGGGAATCACTGCAGGGAGAGGTGAAACACAGTGCACCTAGTCTGGGTTCTGCTTGTGTGTGTATGTGTGTGTGTGTGTGAGGGAGAGAGAGACAGAGAGGCAGAAAGTGTGTATGTGTGTGAGCATGTCTGTGCTCATGTGTGAATGTGTGTGCGCGAATGTGTGTGTGTCTAAGAGAGCGAGACAGAAAGGGGGAGAAAGAATGTGTGTGTGTTTGAGAGACAGAGAGAGAGAGAGAGACAGAGAGAGAGAGAGAGAGAGAGCGAAAAAGAATGTGTGCGTGTGTGTGTGAGTGCTGGCCCAGCGGGCTGCTGTGTGAAGTGGGATAATGGGTCAGTGCGTCGAGTAGAGTTGAGTAGCGCGGGCGGGCCGTGAGCTGTTGGCAGCCGTCCAGCTCTCCCGCTGTGAGCTCAAACAGAGGGCGGAGCGGGTACTTGTGGCACGCTTGGCCTCCGAGAAAACCCCTCACTACTGATTAAATTACCACTCCCGCTCTCTCTCTCCCTGTGTGTGTGTGTGTGTGTGTGTGTGTGTGTGTGTGTCATACAATGCGTTACCGCTTAATGTCTTGGTAACCTGCAATTAGAATGGGGTTGTTATTGCGAAGGACGGTTAAAGTTGGATAGTTAGATGCTCTGTGTCTTCTCTTTTTCTGGCCTCCTTTTTTCTTTTCTTCTGACTTTTCCTGCTCTCTCTCTCTCTCGGGGAGGTCTTGACACAGGTTAGTTGAACCAGCTCACAGGTTGCTGAAGCTCAGCAGTGGTTGCCTTGACAACCCCTATCGACACAATGGAGGAAATTATGGGATGCATGTGTAGATGTAAATAAAAAGCATGAGGGCTTCTCCAAGTGCCTCTTCAGCAGTGTGTTTGCCGAATTGGAAACCTGGAGTACTGGCTTTGGCGTGTCGTTTTGTGTGGTTTTGGTTTGCTTTGTTTACATGTAGTGTGGGTTGGCTTGTTGTTTTGTTAAAAAGTCCTGTGTTGTTGGCTTGTTTTGTTTGAATGTCGTTTTGTTTTGTTTAAATGTAGTAAATAGAGTGTGTTGACGACATGGTTGAGCCTTGGTGATGAATACAAACATCTCTCTTGGCTGCTGATGCTGAGGGATGTCAGAGTTTTATTCTGCATCCCTGCATGCTGTTACCATAGTGAAGCGGGCGGCGGCCTGAGGATGATGAGTATTGACTGGCGTTGTGATTGGCTGCCCAGAGGGGGTTGGGAGTTCCCCGTGTTTGCACATCGAAAGTGTATCGATCTGACCTCGGCTCGATCGCCAGCCCAGCCACTCTGGGACAACAACAGGAAATGGAGCTGGTCAACAGTCTCCAGAAAGAGTGTGTGTGTGTGTGTGTGTGTGTGTGTGTGTGTGTGTGTGTGTGTGTGTGTGAGAGAGAGAGAAAGATAATGACATCTGTGTTTGTGTCTATGCTATTGAAATGGCTAATCATATTTAAATGGACTGACAATTTGTCTCTCTCTCTTTTCTTTTCTATGTTCCCCATCTTTCTCTCTTTATCACTATCTCTGGTCTTTGTCTGCTCTTGTACGTTTTAATTGTGTGTGTGTGTGTGTGTGTGTGTGTGTGTGTGTGTGTGTGTGTGTATACACAGGTGTGATTGCATCTGAGTATGATACAGACAGATCCATCAATACCAGACCAGCTCTCATTATGTCCCATCTTACTGCCCCAGCCTCCTTCTCTTGCCCCTGAGCCCTGCAACAACCTAGCCTGTTGATAACTCAGCCACACAATTTACCTGCCCCCATCCCCCACCCACTGTCCTGCCTGCATAGCACAGCACAGCCGGTCTGCCTCCTCCAGCTATGCCTTGCCTTGCCTTGCCTTGCCTTGCGCCAGTAGCAGTAGTCAGTGACCTAGTTCTTCTGGGGAACGCGTGGTTAACTTCAGCACGGGTCTTTTACAAAGGGGGCGTCCCGTCACAAAGTTCTTGAAAAGCACCGGCTTGCTTTCCAGCAGCCACCCCAGCTTTTAGGCTCTGACTCAGAGAGAGAGAGGGAGAGAGAGGAAGAGAGAGAAAGAGGGAAGGGAGAGAGAGAGAGAAAAACACTCAGCAGGATAGTGGCGGGTGGGGATGCTGCTGCTGCTGCTGCTTCTCATTGTGTTTGTTTGATGAGCTCTGCCTGCTTTTGAGATACGTCTATCTTTACCTTCTGTAGTCTTTATGACCTCCAGCTTTGCTTTACAACAGCACTGGGACATGAAGAGTCAGCACTGTGGGAGTTATAGCCATCTGTAGCTCAGGCTATGGCTTCTATTTGTTCTATTTATTCTGTCTGAAGCTCAGGCTATGGGTTCTATTTGTTCTATTTATTCTGTCTGAAGCTCAGGCTATGGGTTCTATTTGTTCTATTTATTCTGTCTGAAGCTCAGGCTATGGGTTCTATTTGTTCTATTTATTCTGTCTGAAGCTCAGGCTATGGGTTCTATTTGTTCTATTTATTCTTTCTGAAGCTCAGGCTATGGGTTCTATTTGTTCTATTTATTCTTTCTGAAGCTCAGGCTATGGGTTCTATTTGTTCTGTCTGTAGCTCAGGCTAATATTCAGACTATGGGTTCTATTTGTTCTGTCTGTAGCTCAGGCTATGGGTTCTATTTGTTCTATCCCCATTCCTCTCCCGTGTCAGTGACTATGAGGAGGTCATTGCAACCTAACTGCGCGTGTCGGAACATGTTGCTGTTACAGAGAGCTTTACAGCTAGTTACTGATGGAGACATCAATATTTAGCATCAATATTTACATTTGCCACCTTGGCTTTGTTGTTGTTCTCCATGTTGTTTGTTATTGTTGTTGTTGTTGTTGTTGTTGTTGTTGTTGTTGTTAATGTGATTGTGGCGGTGGTGGTTGTTTTCTGCAGCCCTGCTACTGTCAATAGAATAGCAGATACTTCAGAAGCAAATTGGAGGCCCCACTGACATCCTGCTCAATCACTGTGGTTCTCCCCTCCCCCCGTCCTCTCTCAACGCTCCGTTAGGCCCCTACCGTTTAGCTCCTCCCTCTCTGGGGGCCCTCTGGAAGCCTGCATGAACACACACACACACACACACACACAGAAATGTGAATGTCAGTTTATGCGTTTCTCTCCCTCACTGTGTGTGTGTGTGTGTGTGTGTGTGTGTGTGTGTGTGTGTGTGTGTGCAAAAATGTACTGTGAGCAAAGCTGTGCATGGATAATGTGTGTTTATGTGTGTGTCCATATGTGCAGCATCTGGGTTTTGGTTGTGTGTTTGTGTGTATGTATGTATGTGGATGACCTTGTCATTGTGTGTGTGTGTGTGTGTGTGTGTGTGTGTGTGTGTGTCTAAGGGGAGGGGGGGGCACTGTATGAATTATGTCTGTGGTTCCTCTCAGCAGTGCACAGATCCTCAGTGTTATGAACCACTCATCTCTTGTCTTCTCTTCTTGCCTCTTCTCTTCCTCTTCTCTTCTCTTCCTCTTCTCTTCCTCTTCTCTTCCTCTTCTTCTCCTCTATTCTCAGAATCTCATTGCTCCTCCTGTTGATTTAGCGCAGTGTATCTGTCTTTGTCTTCCCAGCCCAGTCATGCTTCTTCATGTGCGGGCTGGCCTTGCCTTGCCTTGCCTTGCCTTGCCTTGCCTCAGTGTAAGCCTGGGCTATTTGTGGAGCAC
>JAODXP020000010.1:10629561-10669561 GCA_027497455.2 Sardinella longiceps | reverse complement strand
CAGCCTGCTGGCCTATGCGACGGTTATAGTTGGCAAGTATGCTTTTGGGAAACGGGCGCCTTGTTAGGTTGAGCTTAACGCCCTATTGGTCCTAAAGCTCAAGAAGAAGATGGCCCAACAGTCTGAATGGAGACAGACATACTGTAAAGGCCTCCGCACACCGGTTCGGACAGCATTGCAGAGCACTGTAGCAACAAGCATAGTGTAGTAGCCTATGGAATCAACAGTGGATGTTCTGAACGGCTCTGACAAAACAGACTTCAGTCGTAATTCCCAGTTGACGGCGGAAGAGTTCGGTGCTGGTGTGTGAGGTTGCATTGAAAGCAATGAAATAGAATGTTGGAAGTGGAGTGCCTGTGTGCTGTCCCTGTTTCACTCTTTCTTTCAAGCACACACACACACACACACACACTCCCATCTTTGTGATCACTTATACAGTAGCCTGCTCTCCTGTCTCTGTTCCCTCAGGAACGCTGTTTGCCCAGAAATCTGCTGCTGCACCGGCTGCCTCTGGAGCTCCAACAGTGACCCCTGCTGGCCCCAGTGGGATCTACACCTTCCCCTCCAGCCACAGCCCCACCTCCAGCGCCTCCTCCAAGGGGCCCAGCTCAGCAGAGGCTTCCTGCAGCGGCTCCCCCTAGTCTGGGGAGGCCCCTCACCCGCTGCCCAGGCCTCTCTGCGGCCCACTGGATCCAGTACATCATTTCTAGATGAAAAGGAAAAAAAAAAAAAAAAACTGTTGTACAACCAGTACCTCAATGCTCCTGTCGACTATGGCTGTTCTCACACACACACACACACACACACACACACACACACACACACACATAATCATATGCATTCATGTGTGCACAGTAATTTTTTCCTTGTGCATGTTTTCACCCTCCCTCTCTTTCTCTCTCTCTCACTCACACACACACACACATTGTTTTCTGCATTCTCTCTCTCATACACATTCTACACACTCTCTTTCTCTCTCAAACACTTATTCACACACACACACACACACACACACACACACACACACACACACACACACACACACACACACACATTCTGTTTCCTGCTTTCTCTTTCTCATTTCCTCAAACATTCAGCCTGGCCCCTCCCTCTTTCTCTGTTTCTTGTCTGTGTTACACACACACACACACACACACACTTAAACATAGCCCAGTACATAAACACGCACACTTTTTCTGTGGAGCAGAACGCTAAACACAATCAGAAGGTTCAGCCTGAAACATGCTGACAGGTGTTCACAACTGAACTTGAAGATGTTTTTATTTGACTTTTTTTTTTTTTTTTTGGTTTGTGTTTTAGAGTTGTTGTTTTATTTTATCCCGGGTTGTCATTTGTGTCTTTTTTTTTTTTTTTTTTTGTCCTCCTCTCCTCTCCTCTCCTCTCCTCTAATCCTTTCCTCTTCCTTCTCCATACCTCCGATCAGACCTCTGGAACAGGAGGAAAGACACGAGTACGTCTGTACTTCAGGACCTATACACCACTCTTCGCTCTCTTTTTTTTTTTTCTCTCCTCTCCTCTCCTCTCTTCTCTTCTCCTCCCCTCTCTCCTCTCCTCTCTTCTCCTCTCCTCCCCTTGACTCCTTACCCTACTTGATTGAAATGAATTCAGGAGAAGTTTGTGGTTTTAATTTTCTGATTTGATTCTATTAGTCTTTTTTATTTTGGTATTACCGGCTCTCCTTCTCCTTCTCTGCCCCTTCCTGTGTCAGTGCACTCACAACCCCCGAGACCTCACCTTTGCCCTCACCTGTGCCCCCCCAAACCCGCCCCCCGTCACCTCACCTGAGCCCCCAACCCCGCCCCCTTCCAAGTAATACCTCATTATACCTCAGTGGAAGCCCTCCCAGCATGCAATGGGAGTGAGCTGCCTTGACAATGTTACAATTTGCTTGACAGAATGGGACATAGCTAATCATTGTCCCTATCTTTTATATATAATATATATATTATAATATATATATAAATATATATATATTATTCTGGAAGAAAGGTAAATATTTTGTATCACCTCAGAAACACTTGAAACCTCAGAGAGATAGAGACCTCTGTCCCCTGCTGCTGCTGTTCTCTGCTTTCTGGAGAAGGAGGCTTTTATTGTGACGAAGAAACAAATGTTCCAAAGAGGGGAGAGAGGATGGCGGAGGTGTGGGTTCTAAGAACTCCCATGTTAAACCTGTGTCACAGAACCCACCAGCAGAACCCCAGCCAATCAGCTCAGACCTGTCTGTATTTGTCGACCAATCGGAACGGGCCTTCTGGTCCCTCCCTGGGATTGATTGGGCAGTCAGTCTGCCAATCATTCTAGCAGCTGCTCAGTCAGCTCGTCACTGAGTAATCTGATGCAGAAGTTAGTTGCCTGATAACCAAAGGAGGGAGTTTTTCGCTCTCTCGGACTCTCTCTTTTTCTCTCTCGGCTGCAGCCGATCCTCTCATCACTTGGTGAGGGGAGTGTGTGTGTGTGTGTGTGTGTGTGTGTCCTGTGGGTCCCCCTCTCTCTGGGCAGAACAAGGAGACAAAATGCTGTCTCTCAGGATGACTGCAGTCTCCAGCGTTTGGACCTGTGCTTTTGTCAAAGCTCCAAACAGAATCCTCACATTCACACAGGAAGGACAGGAAGTAAACAAAAAAGTCAACCCTAGTTTCTCCCCCTCCGCAGCGCCTGGAGAGGCTCTCTACTCCAAATCGATACCTCAGACTCTCCGCCGTGGAGACCAACACTAACCGCATACCTCACGCTGCCGCCGAGCCCTGGGGGTCGCGACCCCTGCGCAGGTGCGGCAGGGCCGAGCTGCATCCGTAACGCTGGACGTGGGGCATCGCCGACCAACCGCCTAGGCGCTTAGGTCCTCTTAGTCCTCACAGATTTTTAATTTAATATAATTTTAGCTTTTTTTTTTATTTCAGAAGGGTGCAGACCAAGCTAGAATGGGAACAGGGCCCACTTTGGTTTTATTTTGTTTTTGTTTTTTTCTTGTCTGTTTTTGTTTAGTTTTGTTGTTTAGTCAGGTCTTGAGGCTATTGTGTTATTGTTGTTGTTGTTGTTTTTCTTGCATGTGTACAATCAGACGGCCAGTATGTCACCCAATCCTCAATCCCCAGACCTCTGTGTCCGCTGAGAAGCTTACAGTACTTACTGGTTGTCTTTGCACAGCTGTATACCAAAGACCTCCCTCAGACACCAGAGGGCGCCATTTAGTCATTTATTCATTCATTCACCAATGGCTCAGCAGCTCAGTATTCTGACAATGATTCACACTTATGTGTCTGAGGGTGTCTGTATGCTGGGTGCCATCATTTTTTGTACTGTCTCAGGGTGTGTCTGTGTGTGTGTGCGTGTGTGTGCGTGTTTGCCAATTACACCCATCCAGACTCATTATAGCATCATTGAAATGCTTATGGATTAATCTCTGTTTGAGAACAGAGGCAAGATAATCAGGGTGTGTGTGTATGTGTGTGTGTGTGTGTGTGTGTGTGTGTGTGTGTGTGTGTGTGTGTGTGTGTGTTATGCCTAGATTCTAATGCTGCCTCCAGTACCATGATCTTCCTCTCTTGTGTAAACTGTCCCACCCCCAGTGTGTGTCTAATCTCAGGTGAAATATGAACTGTTGATACTCTGAGCTGTTAATCCAACATGTCCATGTATTGTATCTGAAGGCATCAATGGCTGCCTCCTCGCTCACCCTTTCAACTGTATTGTGTGCCTGTACGGGTGAGGGATGGCAGCCCTTTTGCTACACATTCAGGAATTTCAGTGAAAACACACACACACACACACACACACTCATATGCACACGCACTCACTCAATCAATCAGCAGTGTAGAGGAAAGGACGTTGTGGATGTTCTTGCTGCCTTACCAGAAGCTGGAGGTCGCTTTAATGCTTTTCCCAATCAGAATGTCAGCATAAGTGTGTGTGTGTGTGTGTGTGTGTGTGTGTGTGTGTGTGTGTGTGTGTTTGCAAGTGAAACCATTTTAATCAATTGGACTGAAGTTGCTAAACAAATGTGAAGTGGTAAAGTACCAAATCCACTCAGGCATGCTAACAGGTATTAGCCTCTTAGCTAGCACACTCAGCACAGGCTGCGTTACTGTATGTGTTGACTTCTCTCAGTGAGTCTTATGTACACGGATCCATAATGTTTTACGCCCAGAGTCAACATTGTGGCCAGTCAGATGTACTTAAGGAGGGTGCTGCTGGCTCAGGGACCCATTTTCCAAAAACATAGTTAGCAACTTTGTTGGTTGCAATGCAATTTCCCATTGCCGACTAAGTAAGTTGCTAACTGGTTAGCAACTATGCTTTTGTGAAATGGTGGCCATTCTCAGTGTTAGTCTAACAAATCATTCAGTCTTGTGCGGCTCTTTGGATCAGACATATGCATTCAGAGGATACAGAGACCTCCTCCCCACACACAGTCAGAGTCAGTCCAAGAGGGGAGCATCACGGGACAGGGAGCTACGCTAGCGAGGAACACCAGAGCTCTCGTCTTGGCTGTCTGTGTGGGGCTGATTCATAGACAGGAAGTGGCTAGTAGTAATGGGATTTGTATTTGTAATCGATCCCACTGGGACTATGCTAGGGACCTACATGTACTGTACAGCTGGCAGAGAAGATGACGTGTGTGCATGTGTGAGAGAGCATGCCTCTGTTCACAAAACAATTCTGTTTGGTTAACAATCACCAAGTTGATACACACACACACACACACACACACACACACACACAAATGAACATACTGACTGGACAATGACATGTAGGCTGAAGCTGCTGGGTAAAAGCTTTTTTTTTTATTTTATTTTTATTTTTAAACCATCTTGTTTTGCCGTTTGATGTGGCTTGTTTTGTTTTGTGTAACGGATGAGGTCTTGTGACTCAGGTAACTGTGAATTGTGCAGAGCCTTGTCCAGTGAAGCAGAGCTGTTCGTACTGTTCAGAACTAACCTGATCTGTGTATTTTAGATGCATACATATGCAAGTGGTTATTGAATACCTCATTTATCAGTTTATATTGTTTTTGTTTTTTTGTTTTTGGCTTAAAGTTGTACAATACTCCATTATACAAAATGCTCTATGGGGTGTGTGCATATTTTTGTACTATTGTTATTAATATTATTGACATGATAATTATGGTATTACTGATATCGTTTTCTCTCTCTCTCTCTCTTTGAATTCATAACAGAAAACTTAAGGACAAAACCCATGTGAATGCTTGTTAATTTGGTTTGTGCTGATTGTATTTAAAAAGGAGCACTTTCTCCAAAGGTGATTTTAACACATCCAGTTTGTTCCCATTAGTAATATAAGAATAAGGTTCTCAGGGCTTTAGAAATCTATGTCATGATAAAACTTTTACTTTATATCTGACTTCCTCATGCCTCGTCTGTCTTTCATACACTATTTTTCAATCATTGAAAAAGGCCCAAAGTGTGGTTCTATTGCTGGACAGGAAACATCTACTGACCCACATGGTTAAAACACACACACACACACACACACACACACACACACACACACACACACACACACACACACACACACACACACACACACACACACACACACACATTCTTGAGCTCTGACCTTAATGTGGGTGAGGAGATATGGAACAGTGTGGAGTGGAGAGTCCTATGAGTAAGTGTGAGTAAATGTGAGAGTGTGTGCGCGTGCGAGCGTAGTGTGTGTGTGTGTGTGTTGCCCTCCACTTTGCATACTCTCGCTCTATCTCAGCTTGCAGCTTGTAACCACATCCTGGGGGTCTGGAAGAAGAGGGGCTTAAGTTAATGTAGCGTTGCTCACCACACTCATTTGCACATCTGCACACAAACCACAATGAGTTTTATTTCTCTTTGAATCACACTTAGCTGTTCCATCATCCTGTGCAGAGGTTGAATATCCGGAGATTTCACAGGGGGGTTGATGAGTGAATGAGGTGATGCATAAGCTATTCATGGGAGTGAGGTGAGGTGGGCCAGTGCCATTGCAACAGGACAGGCAAACCAGGCAATTGCCTGGGGCTCCCAAGATTGACTGTTTGATCATTTTTAACAAGTTAAGTTGGTGGTGTCTTTCAACAAAATATTCAAAGGGTGGAGTTAGACAACTGTACGTTCAACACAAATAATTATATTAATGAAAGATGCATGAAGATTATAACAAGGTGGTTTAAGTAAGTGTTTATGGAGGTAAAGGGCCCCCATATATCCTGTTTGGGGCCACCTAAGTACCATGAAACGACCCTGGGGTGTGGTTAATGTTTAAGGAGAAATATAGTGTTATTTTGTCTTAAACTACATTGAAGCATGTTACATGAAGGGAGACCACACCGATAGTAGCATTAAATAATTATTTATAAAATTAAGTTTTAAAAAGTAGTCACAAGTGTGGTGAGAGTCAGTACAAGTGTAGTGAGAGTCCCCCTGCAGCCTGGGAGCTGGAAAACTTGGGCAACCAATGTATACTGTGGAGGGGAAGTGAGACAACAACAGCACAGGAGAGCCCAAACCCTGAGTGTTTCTCAAAGTCGAGAATGCCTCCTAGGTAGGACACTAGCCTTGGAAGGTCGTACATTTCAAAAACGAGGTTCCATCAGTGCATCCTTGAAAAATCTATGAACAAAGGCCTCTGTCCTCGCTAGAATTTGACAATGGAACAGTAGCCTACTTCGCGACCGACAATAACGTGGAATGCTCGAAAAAGCAGCCTTCTAAGCATGCTTCCTCGACTTTGAGAAACACTCCCTAACTCTAACCCTGGGTCGTAACACATGGCAAAAGTTTGAACTGTTGTTGAATAGCCCACCTCCGCACCTACAGTACCACCCAGCCTACAGTCCTCTGGAGGGGGTCATAGGTCATCCCTACATTCTCCAGATATCACCCTCTCAACCACAACCCACCTAGCCTGACATAGCCCGACCATAATACTGCTGTTCATCCGTATTCATGGTCTGGAGGTTCTTTAACCTGACGCGATTATACTGCGGGGGGAAGGGCATTCACTTTTGGTTTGAAACAATTGGACAGCTCGTCTAATCAGCGTCGCTTATTGGCCGGTAGGCTCTCTACCGATATAAACACGCCCAAGAGGACCGTGCCCAGACCATGATACGTATGAACATTCGTATTATGGGCGGGCTATGTCAGGCTACAACCCACCCACATAATGAGAGATAAACGACCTACTAGTCTATTTGCCAGAAGGGTCAACCTGGAAATGTTGAGTACAAGTACGTTCTATTACAGAAATTTATATTATGGGTCCCCAGCATGAGATACAATACACAGTTTCAGCAACTGACATATGTGTGGATCCCCATGACTCTACAAGTAATTTCAGGTCGATCCCAAAGTGAAGGGCCTACAAAGAATGGGACTGTAGGTCCGCTGTACCATTGTGAAATGACGGGCATGTCTGGGTGCCACATTATAGGCTGCCCACAGTGGGGCCCTTTTCCATTCAGAAATATGGGCACATGTTGGACCTACATGTACATTAGAGGCCATGTCCAGTAGCCAAGCCTGTGCGGACCTGTCATAGGGACATGTGGCTTTACTGAGGGGTTGTGTGGGCATGGTAAACTCTTACTCTGACACAGCACAAGACTTGCAGGTTAAGGCCTTCCACAACTTTCCAGAGTATGGGGGGAGAGAGAGAGAGGTCAATAAAACTATTTATTTCCAATCTTTTTGCTGTTTCTTAATCACCCTACTTCCCACAAGTCATATTAAAGAGCCTGATAGAAGGCATCCAGAACATATTAAAAGTCCTGTCTTAAGAGTCTCATGCTCTACTGACTGAGCTAGCCGGGCCTTCGGGAGAGGTACTATGGTGCAACGAGCTGAATACCAGTGGACGCACGTGCTGAACTGGCCTGGGGCTCATGCCTAACCGAAGCACCAATCGTGAGATCCCCTTTTCTCTGCTGAGGTCACTGTGGTGCTATTGGTTGGCATGGTTGGTTATTAACCAAAAGGTTGGTGGTTCAAGCCCACCCAGGGATGTTATACTAGGGCTGGGCCGGTTTGGATTTTTCTTACCGCGGTCGGTAATCAACAAATTCCCGCGGTTTTGCGATATACCGCTATATTTATGCCTTGTAGGTCAGTCGGGACCAAACAATGTGTGAACTCCTTACCAACGCGATTTGTCTCAAGTTGTCGGGGAAGTACAAGATAATATAAAAAAACTATGGCCAATATCCCCTATTGCTAATACATTGTTGTGTACCCTTATAAGTAATTTGTGTTAACATAGTGTTAGTGCCAAAAATTACATAAAAATCTTAATTCTTAAGGCAAGATGTCTGTGGTGCAGGGGTACTCGGTAGGATCAGATTGTTTCAGGGGGTACGCAACAGATAAAAGTTTGGGAACCACTGAGCTAGACAAACAAATAAAATAACAAAAACTGAGTCAAACTAATAAACAAAATTAGATAAGAAACAATCTTAAAGAAATAATAATAAACAGGATAAGACAAGAAAGCAGACCGACCAAAGTCGAGTGTAGCACAGACAGGCACGCCGTTTTACCTGCTAAACAAAAAGCCCACACATCATGAGTACTCAAACAGTTAAGACAGAAAAGACTCCATGTTTACAAGGAGATTTAGTCAAGGTAAAATGACACACCTGAGGAAGATGAGCTATGGATACATCAGACTGACTGGTTATCTAGCCTGAGGCACAGACATGTGGGGCTACAACACTAGTAAGGCATCATGACAACACAGAACATTAACTAAACAATCCTTTTGGATGGTGACGTACCTACTGGAGGACTCCCAATCATGCTCAAATCAGGACAAAATGAGCAGAGCCTACCATAATGTTGGCTAACTTGAGCCTTATATAGTGGCAGCCAAATTTAATCATTGGTTACTTGCCCCGCCCTCCTCGTTAGCTGAGGGAGGTGAGGAAGCAACCATGGGAAATAGCAAGCAGACTCTTAGCTCTGGCTGCCTGCCTGCTACATATATATTTCTGTAACAAAAACTTTGGTGTACTCAACATTTCTGGGTTCACTGTGGGCTGGCAAATAGACTATACAATAAATACTGAGCTAAGAGCTCAGTGGTTAGAAGCGTTCTTAAGGCAAGGGATGTGTGTCTTTACACCAGTTTTTAAAGAAGGGTTCTATGTTCCCTGGTCACTACACAAAGCGAGGAACATGGACACACTCAGGCCAGGTTTATGACTTAACCACCATCTTGGAATACCCCCAACAAACGGCAGTGCACTGCTGGCAGAGAGGGTTGAAGCGGAGTATTCCATGACCTTTGCTGCTGGGGCACAGAGGAATGAAACGGAAACAAAGTTTTCTGTGCCCCTATTATTTTAATATTAGCTTCTGCTTCATACAGTAAAATCAGTTAGCATTGTATCTATACCAAATTCTCGTCCTAGAGAACGTCAAACAGGAGGACGATTGATTGATTCACACCGTAATTCTCCTAGTTTCATGGGTCATCTTAGGACAAGGCAGTGACCCCTGTTTTCAGTAAATTACAGTATGAGTAGGCCGTTTGATCAGGGGCGTATCAAGCTTTCCAAAAGTGGGGGGGTTCTAAGATGGGGAAGTAAAATAGCCACTGAAATTATCACAGCCAAAATTATAATTAGGCCTATAGTCTCGCGACCAATTGGAATTTCTGTTTTATAATAGGCCTACTAGAGTTGCCATCACATGCAGTAGTCACAAGTAGTATTTGCAAATTTTCTTGGCCATTAGCCTAAAATGTCTTAGACATAGGTTTATTACAAATGCTGGTCTGGTGGATGAGGAATTGGGCTTTATGAACATCACATTACTAATGTCACAGAACAGGTCTACCAAGCAGTTGTGAATCAAAGGTGTTATAATATTTGATAAGTGGGGTAGACAGACACAGGAGATTTTGTAATAGTTAGATGTTATTTCCTGCATTCTGGTGCATTTTAACAGGTTATTAGATATTTTTTTTAATTAACTGAATAATGTAATCCTGTCCCTACCCCAAACCCAAATTCTGAGCCAAAAACTGGTATTTGGTTGATCCAGGGACACTGAGATTCAGCACTGCCATCTATGATTTTTAGAAGTTTCATGGAAAGTATGGGGCAATAGCCTAGGCAATAGGCCTGCTGAGGATGGTGGCCCTGAGGCCTACATGGAGGAATTTGTTTCACCAATTGAGCGTAGGGTGTCTTAATTCAAGTCTAGCCTACAATCTTTTATTTTTCTTCTGAAAGCCCATGGATCTGGAGGCCTCTGTTCACTCTCACGCACTTTGTTAACTTTGAAATACGTGGCTCCTGTTATCACTGATAGCAGGGGGAAAAGTGAAAATATATTACACTATACAGTATTCCACTGTCTCTAGTGGAAATATTTTCTACATATTTCTACCAAGCAAAAAATTAAGTTGAAATATATTACACTATACAGTATTCCAGTGTCTCTGTGGAAATATTTGGTATTGTTAAAATCTTACAAAAGTGAAGGGGATGGAATCATATTTGTGTGGGCATGTCAAAACACCCCCATCCCCCCCCGTCTGCAACATCCCTGTGTACAGTAACCTATCTTATCAGAGCAATGGTAACATTATTAGCTCCCACTGAATTAAATTCAATAATTTAGAATTTAGATGGGCATCTTGTCCCAGATTACCCTCTCTCTAATGACTGCATAGAGTTGTTCATGTAAGTGATAGGGTGGCTGAACAGCTTGGATTATGACATTTACAGTGAGTGTAGAGCAGGGCTATTCAATTGGCGGCCCGCGGCCCAGATGCGGCCGACGTGATTCATCACCTTTAAAACTAAAATTTCGTCATCAGTCTCCAAAGCTTAATATATACCTTATAATTTGCAGAATATCAATAAATAGATAATATGTCCCCAAACTACGTCAATTTAAGTGGCATTAATACATTAGGAAATATTTTTTTAAGGTATTTTCCACTGTTCATTCTCTATGGCGATTCTAAGCAAGTACATGTAATTCCGGTTTTGGCCACCGGATTTTGGCGCTGTTGCGCAGCCTTTTTATTTATTTTTTAAGCCGGTTTGGTCTATTGATGCAGCATTTCCTCTTATGAGGATTCCTCTTCCTCTTATGAGGATTCCATTCCTCTTATTTTCCTCTTTTTTCTTTTAGCCTACCCGTTGGAGTGCAAAATAAGTTCTGTAATAGGACATTTAGGGATGAATAATTCAATTTAAAAACACAGTTATGGTATTAAAATATTCTGTTCTGGTAATTTAAAAATGTACATTTTGTAAATAAATACTTTGTAGCTATTGTTAACATGCAAAGTTATTGTTAAAACAAAGCAAATATGCATTTTTAATCAATGTGTTGCGATTTGATTATTTGAAAACAGTGACCGCGAAAAGTTTGCGGCCCCGCTCAAGTTCTTGGATTCTAAATGTGGCCCCCTTGGAAAACTAATTGAATAGCCCTGGTGTAGAGCATTTCCGACCATTGTTTCTCTCTCTCTGTTTAAAATATAATTTTAATTTCATATAGGTGGGGGGGATGGATTGATAAAAATGCAAAAGTGGGAATGTCGTATCCCCCCCATCCCCCCTGTTTGAAACGCCCCTGCGTTTGATTCAGATATGGTTCCTCCAGGAAATCAGCAGTTCTTATATGGGCAAACAGTACTAATGTAGGTGGCTGTGTAGGTTTGAGCTTGAGTTCCCTTTCAGTTCCTTGTAGGACTCTTTCTCCTACAGTAGCCCACAAATATGTGACACACACAGACACGCACACACACACCTCCAGTTCCTCTATACGCCACTGATGCAAAAGTGAAAATTTATGGTTCAAAAGGCAAGGCCTTAAGCAGGTATCACATCCATTTTAACTACTGCTTTAACTATGAGCAGTCGTGTGATACCTAAGAGACTGTAGAGCTGTTAGTGCGTGTGCTTTATGGAAGTGATAGGAAAATGATCCTTTCATTTTATTTGCTATGCCATAACTTGTGACAGCAATAAAGGCTGGGAACATTATGCAGTTTTAGCACAGGATACTGTATCTGTACTGAGTCAGAACTATTGCAGGGCCCATTCACACAGTACTACTGAATCATTTGGATTATGTCCTTTCTGTGTTATGGCTACTTTGCTTAAGTGATTTATTAGACAATTACCACATTATCAGTAATCAGAATTTTTATTAGCATTGAAAGAACATCAATACATAGATGATTTAGAACAAAAATAGCTTTCACAGTCTATTAAGGAAAATTAGAAATGTATAAAATATATTAAACTCTAGTATAAAAATAGAATTTATAGAATAGAAAATGTGAAGAAAGATGATGTATTATACCCCTGTACTACTGTTACTAACGAGTCTATAGGCCTAACATGACACAGCTTAGAAATAAGTGACAACATATACATGTAACAGATTATGAACAACAGTGCATAATAATTAAGACATTTACTGTGCAAAAGTAACGCATTTACATACTGTACACATTTTTCATAGTCTATTTCCACATATATTCAACTTTGACATGTCTTTCCCCCAACCTTGGCGTGTCGCACAACATTTCTCTCTCTTTTGACTCTGTGAAATGTTAACAGTGAAATGGTCTCTCCTGGTGTTTGATCCCACTCTCCCAGTACAGGGCCCGTATGGCCCCCCCGCCCCCTCTGCTCCCCCTCCTCTCCCCCAGGCCCTCCAATCTCCCTGGGCTCTCTGCTCCATCTCATCACCTCATAGTCATGGGGCCCATAAGCTCTTATAAACATCCTCCTTCTCGGCTCATTGGTTGTTTTTATACATCTTATGTACACAACAAGACAGTTTCCACACATCCGTATTCTTCTTTGCTGTACACACACGCGTGTGTTTGCCTGAGTCTAGCTAAATGAACAGTTCACTCAGGAATGTAAGAAACTGTGTGATTAGATTTGTATATTTTAATATTAGTTATCTACTATTCTATTCTATTCTATTCCATCCCAGTGCCATATTTCTATGAATTATATTCTATTTTAGGGTAATTCAGACTGAAAATCTGCAACGAGATGAGATGAATTTAGACAGGAGTTGTGGCGGTGTGAATCAATCATTGCATGCCGTTGCAAGCAGTTGCAAGCTGTAAAAAGATTTAACATGCCACAGTTTCAGAGTTTTAGAACATTGCTGGTTTTTAGAACGTCACAGCCCATCTCGTTGTGGATCTTTGGTCTGTAGCCACCTTAAGTCTCCTTATTCTATTCTATCCTATTCTATTCTATCAAATCCCTATCCTCCTCTATTCTACAAGTTATATTATATCCCATTCTATTATATTCTATCCTATTCTATTCAGTTCTAGCTTGAGTGGAGACTCGTCCTCCCCACAGGTGTGGCTGTGGTTGATGACGACTCTAGACTGAGCTAAGCACTTCCACTCCTAAAGTTGATGATGCCTTAGAGAACAATTACATTGCCACCTGTCCCACTAGCAACACCCATATGCAAGCCAGCGATGATGAATACTTCTCTGCATCCCCACATTTACCCCCACTAAGCCAGAGATGATGAGCCCTAAGGTGCTTGTGTAAGCCCGCAAAAGGGTGTGTGTGTGTTAATACAAGTAAGGCACTTAATCAGTATTGCACTATACGCAGTATTGCCAAAGACTCCTCTGCTGTCCCGCCCATACAAGCCTACTGTACTCCTAACAAGCATTCCTTGGAGAAGCAGATGAGCATAGCGGAACAGATAGATAGGCCTAGCACATGATCCTTAATATGATGTCCTAACTAAACACCTTAGGCCAGGGGTGGCCAACCAGTCTGAGACCAAGAGCCACATATCTGACTATGTTAAAGCAAAGAGCCACATCGGCACACGGAAGCATGAACCTGTTACAACTAGTGCATTACCCATGCTTCTGACGCACACACACACACACACACACACACACACACACACACACACACACACACACACACACACACACACACACACACACACACACACACACACACACACACACACACACACACACACACACCAAAGTAGGCTTTCCTATTGCGTGCAGAAGGTTGGAATTGCTTTAAGCAGCTGCTTTAAATAAATAGCAAATAAATTAAACGCACAAGGAATGTTTGCTTCACAGTTCTGAAAGTGGGACGTGACTCACATAAATGAAGCAATGAAGAGGTGCAAGAGGTAGAACAGGCCTGAACAGTTGCAGTAAAGAGGTGCAGCAGGCTGCTAACAAGACAGAATCAGTAAAAGCACCATCATTGCCAAAGCCAGAGGCCCAGTGCTGCTCCTCAGTCCCCCAGCTCCACTCCTCATGCTCAGCTGGTACTGGACCACTGTCCTCTGGTCGTCTCCCTCCAGAGCCTCACACTGGTACTGGCCCTCATCTTCGGAACTCATGCCGTCTATCAGCAGCACCTGCTGGTTCTGATCGTGGTCCCTGATGGACTCCATCTCCCTTCCTTCCTGCATCCAGCGGTACTTGGCATGCTGGGATAGGATGGGGCAGGACAGGTAGTGTCTGGAGGACTCCGGAATGGACGTGTCAGGGATGGATCTACGAGGTTCGCTGTGAGGCACTACATGGGTAGAGGAAATACTTGTTCATTTATTCATTCATTCATTCTACAAGGGCAGAGGAAACACTTGTTACTTCATTCATTCATTTATACTGTATGCCCCCATCTCTTAACTCTTTCGAATTCGAACGTTTGCCAGGGAGCAAAATTTTTATACTAGTTCCATACTACTTTCATGCTAGTTGTAGCTTCTGGCTGCATTAAGCTAGGTGTTAGTGGCTAAATCGCTGTTTTATACAATAGAAAAAGTAGACCTACACTTGAGTAATAGTATAATGACAGTTCCAACATTAAAAACAAGGCATTTGAAAACTCACTAATTGTACAGCTACTTACAACTTAGCTCGATGACCTAGAAGCTACAACTAGCATGTGGTCTTCTCTGGCCTATATGAGTGTGTCAAAATTCTGCTCCCTGGCAAACATTCAAACTTTTTATGATGTTGCAATATACTTCCGGTCCTTATAACGCCGGATATTTGAGAATACTGGTGCTATAAAATCAGCAATGCCTCCTGACTTGTTATTCAAATAGAGCTCTGAGACACGATGTCTAATATTCAAACAAGATTTTCCTGTGCACATGGCTGAGCAAATATACACACCTGACACTCATCTTAAAAGTCCCATCTCTCTCTCTCTCTCTCTCTCTCTCTCTCTCTCTCTCTCTCTCTCTCTGTGTGTGTGTGTGTGTGTGTGTGTGGGGGGGGGGGGGGTGTAACACCTGAGATTTAAAAGAACTTACTATTTTTGCATTTCAGAGTATCTCCTTTGAGAACATCCTGTGTGAATCCTCTGTGGACATGAAAGAAAATAATTCAAGATTAAGACCAGCATGTGCTTTTGATGTCAGCAAAGGTTAAAGGGGACAAATGGAGTGGCACTGCATCACTGAACTAGAACCACCCTGACAGGAAATGTGCTGTGTGTATGTGTGTGTGTGCGTGTGTGTGTGTGTGTGTGTGTGTGTGTGTGTGCGTGCGTGCGTGCGTGTGTGTGTATGAGTGTGTGTGAGTGAGAGAGAGAGAGAGATGTAGGCATTTCTGTGTTGGTGTATGAGTATGTGGCCTGGTGTGTATGTGTGTGTGTGTGTGCGCGTGATTGTGTGTGTGTATTTGTGGCTGAGTGGGTGGGGAGTGTACTGGTACTGTAAACTGAGTTATAGTTGTCATTTGTGGTAAGTAGAAAGAGAAGTAAGTAGGCTAAGTCTTCATTCTCTGTAGCAGAGGGGAACTGAGGAGTGAAACAGCGTTTTGGTTGGCCTTTACTGTACAATAAGCCCAATCATTTTCACTTTAAAGGAATAGTTCACCTCACCTTTATGAAAATTGGTTATTCACCCCGTATGTGGGTAAGAGGATTTTGGTCTCAGTGCATGTGTTGATGCACTAGCCTGATATGATCATTCGCTTTCACATCGTTTCACTTTGCGCAAAGCATCTGAAACATCTCCATTGGTAATTGTTTCCTGTCTAGAGGGCGCTATGCGCTATGCAATGTTTTGAAACATTTTTCTACAATTCATTTAAAACGCATACAAAATGTTTTGTTATCTTAACTCGAGGTTAGTGATGTCCGGGTATAATATCGTGGCTTCAGTTTCTCACTCGCTGTTCGCTGAATTTGGCCCACACACGTCTGTTCTGGTGAAAACGAAACTCAATTGTAGCTATGCCTGACTGACTGTTGGAACGAAATGAAATTAGCGGAGCCAGCAGGCGGTGTTCGCCAGGTTAGCATTGTCCTAGTCTGGCAACCCAAATTTTACCTTTAGCTTAGTATAGGCGCAGGAAAGTAAAGTTGCCAAAGAGTTGCTATCTCACAACATTACATTCCAGCGCCTATGCTAAGCTAAAGCTAAAAAATGGGGAAAATTGGGGATGCCATACAAAGAAAACGCAAGCACTGAGACCAAAATGCTTTTGCCCACATATGTAACTCCAGGTAAGGGAGTGAATAACCAATTTTCATAAAGAGGTGAACTATTCCTTTAAGCTGGGAACAGACCTACTGGCATTCTCAGTATTTTACGATTAGAACGTGATTGAGTGAGCTAAACCTACAGACTTGATCTGTGACATTGAAAGTCGTTTATGAGAACAAACCTAACGATTGAGTTGTCGTCATTTTAATGTCGTCATAGCGACCACAGAACGGAAGATCATATCAAACATGTTTGATTCAGTCCGATTCAGTAATAATTGTGCCAACAATGGAAAGAATCGCATTGTTACAAATCTGTCACCCAAATACACATAACGACTATTGACATGACTGAAACTTGTGGCTACTCATGATTACCCATGACTGGCCCTGAAGTCCCATCGTATCAATATCGGGGTTAGTAATCACTGTAGCTGTACACACACTCCATACACACGCACTCCACACACACTACGTACATATACTCCTCACACACACACACACACACACACTCAATACATACACTTCGTAAACATGCTCCCCATAGGAAGAAAATTGCTAATATTGGCATTGCCTAACACCTCACACCTCTGCTTCTGAAAAGCTATTCGTGTCAGTGTGGGCAAAGCCCACATCCTGGTGAGCACGGTGTGATATTAGCCACACATTTCTCAGTAAAAGGACCGGAAAACCTTTCTGGTTAGTTAGTGTAGTCAAGGTCGGTTCCAAGGTCGAGTCCAATGCTCTAATCACTGAGCCAAAAAGCCCAGGCTTCCAAATCAGTGGTTAGAGCCATTCTTAACTGGCTAGGGTTGTGAGGATTTACCATGTTATGCCACCAGCTAGCCCAGGCTAGTTGGCATTTGTTAATTTATTAGACAGAGAGAGAGAGAGAGAGAGAGAGAGAGAGAGAGAGAGAGAGAGAGAGAGAGAGAGAGAATGAGAGGTGGATTTACAAAACACACAGATGTAGTGCTCTTACGGTGTAAGGTGATATGGAGAGCATGTCTGGATGCGGTTGTCCCATCCACAGTATGGGTCTTTGGCTAAAACACAGTCAGCACACTGGCTCCCGTACACACTGCAGTTCCTCAGGTCAATCTCAACCACCTCATCACTCGAGCTCACATACACTTTCTTCTGTAAAACACACACACACACACATGGAGGGGGTCAATGCTGAAGGTATACTTACTAAATTAATACAACACACACACACACACACACACACACACACACACACACACACACACACACACACACACACGGAGCTCACATACACCTTCTTCTACAAAACACAAACACATGCAGGGGGTGAATACTGTACTGTAAGTTCACTCACTCAATCAATACAACACACACGCACTTACACACATGCAGGGGGTGAATACTTGGAGTCTTATCAGGTTGTAAAGACTCTAATGGTTATTCATCTTAAGTGAATAAGTATAAATATACACATTTCTGATCCTATTTAAAAAGTTTGATTGCAAACATCCAAATATGACTAGGAGGCAATAAGAAGGCGGTGTCTTCACACAGCATAGACAGATAAGAGGTGTTGAAAGAGGAAAAGAGCCAAATCTCAAATCTAGATTAGATAGAAGGTTCCTCTCACAACAGGAAGTAAGTTCTAAATCAGTCTTTCTTCACACATAGATATCATAATTTTCAAGAAGGGTGGGACGTTTTCATCACATGCTGAATATTACAGATGGCAACTTGCCTGGCTAGCTGGAGGCAGTACATAAATACTCACATCCCTAACCTTAAAGGGCAACTTCAGTCATTTTCAACAAGAACTCTATTGCTCAAGCTACTTGAGATTAGCCAATACTGAAGACGCAAGAATATAGATAGATAGAAAGAAATGTGGGAATTTGTGGTGCAGCTCCATTAAACGCAAGCCATTTTGGACTCGCCCGCGAGTGCTCCTCGGTGCAATGCCACACCGGAAGTGCTCCGAGAGTGAAAATTCTCCACGAGCAGTGCAGGCTGCACCTCTGACTCCCATGTTGTCACGTGTGTTGTTGCGTTGTGACAGGAAAAGTTTTCACCTCACACTTTGCAACGTAAGTACTGTACGCATCATGGCGTCCTTGTGCTCATGTTTGCATTCCTTGCCTTTACTATGAATTGGCCTTAATTCAGGCAACAACAAATCAGTCCAAACTGCATTGTCACTCAGGTCTTGTGGAGGGGCAGTCCCGTGGCCTAGAGGCAGGCAGGCTATGGATGTCCAGGTTGGGGTTGGGATGGTTGGGGTTGGGAGGGTTTGGATGATGGAGCCTTGGACTGGCACTAATCTCCATCACATGAGTGTGTGGTGGGGTCATGAGTTATGGCTAATGTTGACTGCTGGCCCTTGGACTAGACACACACACACACACACACACACACACACACACACACACACAGACAGTCACACTCAGCAGCACTCTGTCTGTGAGCCTTTCAAAGTGAAATTCATGCATTCAAAAGAACTCAGACTTAGAGCAGACATCAGCATAATAACCACGGTGGCCTGTACACCACATTTTCCTCCCACATTAGTTAACCTCATATCTATCCTAGTTTAAAGAAGTCTCCCACACATGACAAGGCTACTTAAAAACAGCAAGTGTGTGCCACATGCTCAGGTCCATATATTGCTTTTAATAAAAAATGGTTTCAGTGTTATGTGGCAGTGTTATCTACCACAAGATCACCACTAATATTGAACAAAACTAGGAGTATTTTACTATATTTTAGAAAGGGGTTAAAGGAGAGATATAAACTTTCTGTTAGTTTTCTATGGGTATCATAAAAATGTAGTCAGTCTGTGTTCATTGTCTCCCACAAGGGATAATTCCAGATTAAACATTATATTTACAGACTATTATACAAACTGTTTACAGACCTGGATATTTACAGAATCAGATACTGAGTAGGCCAACAGTATTCTCACGGTAATTAAAACAGGGTCAGCTGTTTTTATCTTTCTACTGACTGACAGAAAACATTAATATTTCCGGTTTGGTGAGGTCGATGCTCTGGTTTTAAAAGTTAATGACCACACAGACAAATAAGAATTTGGCAGTTCATGACCATTATCTGGAAAAAACACACCATGCTACGTAGCATGTCCAAAACTAGCCAACTCCTTCCTGATACCACACACTCTCTCTCTCTCTCTCTCTCTCTCTCTCTCTCTCTCTCTCTCTCTCTCTCTGCTGCACTGTAACAGCTGCTGCACTGTAACAGCTGATCAAGTAATCAGAAATTGAGGGATTTCTCATGACCATGATGACAAGTTTTTAACTTCTCAGGGGCGCTGCAAGAAACTTTGGGCCCTATGACAATAATTGTGGGCCCCTAAAATATTGATTTTAATATTATTTTTTTTCTCTGGGCCCCCTTGTCAGTGCCAGACCCGTTTCCCCCTCCTAGCGGCATCCCTGTAACTTCTTCTTCCACTCTGTCTCTTCATGTCTTTGTTTGTCGCATGGGAAGTCCGGTTTATTACCACAGTTTCAACAAGGGATGTTTGGTTATTTGGTTAAACCCAGATGATGACATTGGCAGAGCACATGTTAGTGTTTCAAAAGCTTGTGATGCTCTTGAGTACACAACATGCTCAATGGTGTTTTGTGCACCTTCCAGTCAGCACAGCCTAAAAGTCCCTACCTTAACCTTTTCCCTAAACCAAACCCCCTTAACCCTCATCCTCCTAACCCTAAATTGGGGGAAGTAGTGCCTGGAAGGCACCATTGAAGGCAAAAAATACCCAAGACCCTCTGGCTCCAGGGGTGCACTGTAACAGCTGAGTAAGTAGTCGAAATTGAGGGATTTCTCATGATTGTTTCTCAAATTTACAGCTTCTTCTTCTGCTCTGTGTCTGCATGTCTTTGTTTGTCTTGTGGGAAGTCCAGCTAAAATTACCACAGTTTCAGGAAGGGGTGTTTGATTATTTGGTTAAGCCCAGATGATGACACTGGCAGAGCACATGAAACTCATGTTAGTGTTGCCAAAGCTTGTGTGCACTTTAGTACACTATATGCCTTTCCTTGTGTCCACTTGTTGTGTGACATGTAGAAACATCAAGAGAATGAGGAAACTCACTGCTTCCTATTACATATTCAGCACTCCAAGGCCCGTTCCCCAAAAGCATAGTCCTAAGTAAGTAAGTAAGTTAGCAACTTTGTTGTTTGCAATGCAATCTCCAATTAAAAACTAACTACAATACAAACCTGTAGCAACTAAAGTTTTGAGAAACGGACCCAGATTGAGTTCATTTCGAGAAGATCAAGCAGCTCTGCACAGGGTTGACGACATGGGCTTGTTCGACTTGGGTGGTCGACTGGCCGGCTGGGCGATCTGACGTGGGCAGAATGTTTTTTCACTGGGCAAAAGCCCATGTAATCAACACCTAGAACTTCTGCCCACTAAACAAACCCCACCCACTCAACCAGTCAGCCAAGCCAAACAAACCATCATTGTTATCCATGCAAACATTTTCCTGGTCTTAGGCCTACTGTGAATTTGCTTACTGTATGCCATCCGCTGAATCAACAAACCAGCGGTCCCTTTCCCAATAGCATAGTTGCTTGCTAACTGATTTAGCAACTTTGTTGGTTGCAAATGCAATTTCCCATTGCCAACCTACTAAGTTGCTAACTCGTTAGCAACTGTACTCTTAGGAAACAGACACCAGGTGAGTAACCACTGGCGCTTTGCATGCTTGGACACATGGTGGAGGTTTCACCTCAGAGCTGTGTAATACTCAGACACACACACGCACACGTACACACACACACACACACACACACACACACACACACACACACACACACACACACATATACTGTGTAACACGGTGGAGGCCTCACCTTGGAGCCATCCAGAAGCTTACTAAGGATCAGTGTTGCAGGTCGGATTGGGTGATACAGACACACACACCCACACATACACAGATACACAGACACACACACACACATGCACACACACACACTGCGTAATACGGTGGAGGCCTCACCTCTGAGCTATCCAGTAGCATGCTAAGAATGGGTGTTCCAGGTTGGAATGGGTGGTATTCCGCAATGATGAAAGGATGAGAGGAGTTTTCCAGGACTTTGTGAACTGCACCACTCTCTTTGGTAGAAAACAGAGTGACAACAAACATGAGAACCACCACATGACTCTCTCACAGTAAGTCACGCTGTGGTGATCCACTTGTGATCCGCTGGTTTCGTTTTGCACTGTCAATGTCAATAAGCACAAGGTGTTTGGAACAGCCTGCTATGCTGACTGTAAATGTTTCAAGTCATTACAGAGTGACATGAGTGACAGTAGCATGAGGCATGAGAGTGATTACATAACAGAGGAACAGTCAACACCATATTCACATGAATCACAATATGACTATCGGTGAATAACCACACACTGGGGAAATGTAACACAATCCCCCTACATACATCTCCTCACACACCAAAAATGTCCCTAAAAGCTTTGTAGTGATTGTGATCTAGCTTTAGGGTGATGGTAATATTATATAGTATTAGCAGTATCAAGTTAGCAGGCTACTTCTTTTTCTTCATGTTACATTTCTTGTTGACTCAAATGTAGGCTATTGGTCAATTATAACAATTAACAAGATTGGTCAATTATAACAATTAAAACATTTGTCTCCTACCCATGGACAGCAGCATGACATTGTGTCCCCCCGCCCCTCCAACACGGTCCACCTGGATGTGGCTGTAGTGGCGGTGACTGACCAGCACAGGTAGGCTGTTTCCAATGGGTTTGACCCATTCCACCGTCTCAGGATTGTGCTTCATGTACTTCAGTAAGTCTGATGGGAGCCTCTTACTCTCCTTCACACACTGTTTAGAAAAGTAGGCATAGATAAGTCACAAAGTCAAAGTCAGTTTTATTGTCAATTCTTCAACATGTACCAGACATACACAATGAATCGAAATTGTGTTTCTCTCCACCCCCACGGTGTACACAAGACATTCTGACTTTAAAATAATCAGGACATACTGTATACTAGACATATACATGTAGGAGTAGACATATACTGTACATTCAGGTAAACCAACATTAAATAATTAAATAAGTAAGCAAGGGGGTGCATGGTAGCAGGAGACCAAAATATATACAAACAATGGAGATGAATAAGTATAAAAGCACTTTGATCTCTGGCATTGTAGGCTTGATAAATGAGCAGTACTTGTTCCTGGCTAGACACTAATATTTCTGTCAGAACCATTTTAGTCAAGAAACACAAGAGAAGATTCTGAATTAAATTCTTTATTATAAATAGTGTATTACATTTGGCGGTATGGCTCTGTTCAGAGGCGCCCCCCTATTTCCATGAGCACCATGAAAAAGCAAAGAGTCAGGGGGCAGCAGCAGTTAGGGGACTCTCGCCCCAGCCAAACAGGGAGAGATAGATATTTCCCCCATGAACAGAACCAGGCGACATGACCAGAGAACATGCCATGTCATACACGACAAGGCGGAGCAGGGGAGGAGGTGGGTAGCAAAAACCAAGCAGCATACGATTGAGGGGAACCGGGGAGAATTTAAAGGACGCGCCCAGGGTGCGTGGCCAATCGCTACGGGGAAAAGATAATCAGCTGAGGGGATACACCTGGATCAATTTGACTACCATGGCCTGGCCAGAACTAACTTTTAAACACTCGATTTGATATTGTTCATAGCCAATCAAATGGACACACTTGCTCCATGCTCACAAAACTCCCCTTCTGATTGGCTGAAATAGGGGACGAGTTGCTCTTAATTTGTTGGCCATTTATAGAGCTCTCTTTCTAAAGTGAACGCACAAAGATCTAAATAAAAACATTGACGGCATTTTATTAAAATATTATTGAATGATAAACTTAGACTGTACTGTATATTGTGTGAATAAGAATATGAATAAGTCTTGTATATGGTAACTACACAGGGTTGGGTTGTTGGGTTGTGTTGGGCTATCCTTACCTCTCCGGGACGTCCAGAAGAAGGGCGTGACAGACTTGGAGAAGATGGAGTCTTTGTTTCAGAGTTGGAGAAGATGGAGTCAATGTCTTGCATGGCATACACACACACTGCCCTCATTTCCCTAAACACAAACAAAAACACACACACACACACAGACACACACACACACACACACACACACACACACACACACACACACACACACACACACATACACACAGATTCATTTCCCCCTTCTTCACATTGTCTTGAAGCAGCTGAACGGATATCTAATTTAAAGTCGCCTGCATTTGGCTACACAGGCCTCAAGCAAGCTAATCATCTGCCTAGATGCATGCACACACACACACACACACACACACACACACACACACACACACACACACACACACACACACACAGGCTACACATACACATCCTTCCCAGATACAACCTAATCATCTGTCTACATGCATGCACACATACACACTGGCACACACACACATACACACTGGCTTAGCATCCCTCCCAGATGCAGGCTAATCATCTGCTTACGTGCACACACACACACACACACACACACACACACACACACACACACACACACACACACACACACACACAATTGCCTATGCATGCATCCTTTCCAGACGCAAGCTAATCATCTGGCCATATCAGCTTCCTGATGTCACGCAGAACAGAGGCCAAACCTCTGCTGCCAATTTTACTCTAGGTGTCATTTTCACTTCTGTCTTCTACTTTTAACATGTCTGCTGAACTGGTGTCTCTCTGTGTGTGTGTGTGTGTGTGTGTGTGTGTGTGTGTGTGGGGTGAGACAGGGAGACAGGTGGATGGTGCAACAGCAGTTTGCAGTACGTACCATCCATTTTTAAAGAGTCCGTAGACCCTGTGGTCTCCATGTTCAGACTGGAGCAGGGCCACGTCCAGCAGCTGTGTGTAGTACAGCTTGCTCTTCGGGTCTCCACAGGACAGCCTGCTGCTCACAAGGGAAGTCCACTGGAACTGCAGAGTGTCCTTGGAGCCGCCAAGGTCAGCCTACAGAGAAACCACACACACCTCACATCAGATTACAGAGCACACAAACCCCACATCATTACAGAGAAGAACACACACCACACACCTCACATCAGTTACAGAGAAAAACACGCACACCCCACATCAGTTAAAAAGAAGAACACACACCACACACATCCCACCTTCTAGAGAAAAGTACATGTAGATGCAGATGTAGATACAGATGCTAACTAGCTGGCAGCAGTATGTGTAAATCCTCACAACCCTAGAACGCTTCTAACCACTGAATTTGAAGCCAGGGCTTTTCAGCTCAGTGGTTAGAACACTCGACTCCCGTGCCGTGGGTTTGATGACAGGGTGGGGGGTTCAAGACCCGTGTGCAGTGCGGACCCACCCCGTCTACACATACTGTACACATCATATGCTTTCCTCTCACTTCAAATAAATTACCGGTATGTGGAAAAGATAGGCTACATCTGCTAAATATGTGTATACACATAATCTCTACTTGATTCTTTTAGGTCCCTTAAATAACAGGCTATTCAGGCTATTCATGGTGAAAACAAGACACAAGTTCATCTTACCTGGCAAATCTGAGAGACCCGTGGGGTATAAATATCAGAATCTGGGTTTGGATCCGAATTCTCCTCTGTGTAGAATGCGTACAGCTTATCTTTATTAGCTCTTTCCACAATCTTCACATACTTTTGACCTGTGTGGTGGAAGTTTAGGATGTAATTAATTTGCAAATACCAGAAATGTTTTCACGTCATCTAGTGCTGGTAAACTATTCAAAATAATACTATTGTTGACTGTGCCAGAATTTACATATGAGTCAAATCAGGAACACTGGTGAGAATGTTATATTGTACTTTGGGGAGGAATACTAAAAATAAAACATTCTGTATGAAAATCAACATTTTTCATACAGTTGAGTCAAAGTAAAGTCAGAAGTGTGGAAATAATGGCTTCATTTAGGCTTCCTAGATTTAGTGCAAGTCTCTGGTTGCTCAAGCAGAGGAAGTTTAGTCAGACAAAGTGTGACTATACACACACAGACATATAGTCTACATTCCTCACATCTACACACACACACACACACACACACACACACACACACACACACACACACACACACACACACAGCCTACACCCTCAGAGAATCACAAGCTCAGCTCTGTGTCAATGACCCCTACGACACCCACCAGTTTTGGCCTGTTGCTGAACTTTCATCTGAAACTGTAATCTGAAACCTTAAAATAGGCTACTCTTGGCCTCACACTCTAATCCTAATCCTAGTCTAATCCCTTTATCAAACCCCACACCAAGACCAGTCATCACCTTTATCAAACCCTACACCAACACCAGTCTCATCACCTGTATCAAACCCTACACCAAGACCAATTAATCCCCTTAATCAAACCCCACACGATAAACCCCACACCAAGACCAGTTGATCCCCTGTATCAAACCCCCAGCTAATCTCTTATATCAACATCATCACCTTTACTGTAATAAACCCCTCCCTTAGACCAGTCTTATCTCTTACATCAACATCATCAGCATAAACCCCTCAACAAGACCCGGCTAACCTGACACTGAGACCAGACCCTTTATAAACCCCCACACTGAATCAAACCCAGGACCAGCCTAATCACTTCATCAAACCCCACACAAAGTCAGCCTAATCACTTAATCAAACCCCTCACCATAAGCCCACGCCAAGACCAGTCTAATCTCCTTATATCAACATCATCAGCATAAACCCCTCACCAGGACCAGTTTAAGCCGACACTGAGACCAGACGCTTTAGCAAACCCCTCACCAAGAGCAGCCTAATCCCCTGCATCAAACCCACACTGACCAACCAGCATCAGTATCTAGCATCTTTAGGAAAGAAATATAGCCAATTGAAACAAAGTGAAAGGGTTTCGTACACTAAAATCCCTCCACCTCAGGAGCAGGTGTTGCCTCTGCCAGTCCCTTCCTGCCTATGTATGATGCTCACACTGAGCTCCACTTCTGTATTATGCTCAATGAATGAATGAATGAATGAATGAATGAATGAATGAACTTTGCATAGATGCTCACCTGAACGGCTCGAGGGTGGTGTCATATTGTCATTGTCCTGATGTAACTTTTTCCTGTAGATTCCATCTTTTTGTGTGGTGTAAAGAACTTCCCCTGAGGATTGAAGACATCAAAGATATCACTATCACTAACACACATGCACACTGCACACACACACATACACACACACACACACACACACACACACAAATACAAACCCCAATATTATGTACTAAGACAAGTAAAATAGAAACTGCAGCGTCAAGCACTGTGGTGTTTTTGACCGCAAGACACAAGCCTTTATTTACTGAAGAGATAAACACGTCAGCAGGTTCAACTTACCAATGCGCAATGCTGGCTCTTGGCCTCCATAAACATATGTGGTGTTTTTTCTTGTGCCTTCGACATCCTATAAGACAGATACACATGTTCATAAAATTAGCAGAATAACACAGCATATAGGGCTTTATTTTACAGTCCTGGCAAATCGGAAAGTGTCACATTAAGCGTAAAGAGATACATTTATTTCCAACCTGACAAAATAATAGATTTACTTGTGATAGAGTCACAATGCTAGATATATTTCAAACCAACGTACAGTAAGGGTGACTGCCCAAGTAATGTCTGTGTCTTTGAGAAGAGGCATTGAGGCCAAACCTGACTGGCATTCTGAGTTTGTGTGAAGTAGTCTAGCACTAATGTAGTACTGGTGTGCAATAGGGCAAAGAGCATTTTAGGTACACTGCCATTTGCATAGGATGACATGCAAATACTGTAAAATAAATATATATGATAGCAGAAATAATATGAGGCAATATCTTAACAGTCACTCGTTGTGCAAGAACCTCAAAGCTGATACAGTGATGTGATCCGTGTCTTTAAGGGCAGGAGTGAGAGAGAAAGAGGTTTAAAAAAGCCTCACTTCTCCCACCCTAGAGCTACAGTAGATGTGTCAAGTTCCAAAAATACATTGAAATGGATGGTGAATAGAATTTTGAATGTTGGCTGTGCTGCCATGTCTGATGTAGCCACCTCCATTGTTTATAACGGAAGGTAATTGTTACGGCAAATAAGTCTTTGACTTACGTAACGCACCCATTGTGGCCTCCCTGTAATACTGTGATATATTTTGCAGACTGCTATACAAAAGAACAATCTGAGGATAAAACAACCTCTAACAAAGAAGCTTTGTAAACTTTTGGATGCCTACAGCATTATGTTGAAAGCTGTTTCAACTATTAAGTGTATAATAGTGTTTGCTGCTGTGCCATGATGAGTAGTGCCACTGTACCATGTAGGAGCACTTCGCTCTGTCTCCTTCCTGAGTGCACACAAACAGAGGGAAAGCACCTTCACCTGGCTGCATCACCGCGATCGGACAGGGCTGGATGATGACAGATAGACAGATAAATCCAAGGTCAGTTCATTTTTGCATTCAGGTACTGTATAAAATTTTTAATATGTTTGCATATGTGTGTGTGTGCACATACAGTATCTCTGTGTGTGTGTGTGTGTGTGTGTGTGTGTGTGTGTGTGTGTGTGTGTGTGTGTGTGTGTTTGAGAGAGAGAGAGAGAGAGAGAGAGAGAGAGAGAGAGAGAGAGAGAGAGAGAGAACATGTATGAATGCTGCTGAAATGCTCAATGATACTAACCCCTTTTTCACACTGAATTGGAATTTCGTTCACCTAAAGCAAAACAAAAATGATACATTTTCATAATGACATAATCCATAATGAAATCAAATAAAGCATTCCAAAAACTACCAAATGAAGTGAACTACATTTTTGGCCTAGTAGAAGATGCAGTGTCTACAATATTTCACATATTATCATCATGAGAGGAACTACAACAGGCTACACACAGGTATCCACAGGTTTCCTCTTTCCTCATTCTCCTGTCCTCAGTACTTGTACTTGTGAACTCTTACATTATGCTACTGAGTGTGAAAACACAACAGGAAGTTCAGGAACCCTCACCTCTGGTGGACTCTGATTCTTACGGAATTTGATTTGGGTTAAATGCTGTCCACCTCCAGCATAAATATCACCTTCAGTTCCAAGAATCAGATTTGCTGTGGTAATGCTGTTTTCCAGCTTCCCTCGTCTAAACGTGTTACCTGAGAAGACAAGGCAACATGTCAAGATGCTGTCGGCGATGGCAATGATGCAACAATCCGTGTGGAACAACCTCTGCATGCAGCCTTATTCAGACAAGGCCTACTGTATTGCAGTCAGAGTTTGGAAATACGCCGGTAACCTAACACGTCCAAACAGCCACAGTACACTTGCACCTAACATAGAAAAGTACAGTATGGGCTAGTGAGGCTATTCACTGTTTAATACTGCAGAATTAAAATGGCAATACTGACTGCAGATTCATGCAGATTTAACAGTTAACACTTAAGTCCTCAACCACTGCCTCTGCAGCCATTCTGCATCTGGGTTTAACGATAAGGGCAGAGTTCTGAGATGTGGAGTGGTGATGGACTCTAAAAAAAAAAAACATTTCTGTCGGTGGGTCTGCTGATAGTGTTATTATATCAGCTTACAGTTTGAAGGTTGATATGACAATAGCAGAAGTTAGATCTAAGCAAACGCAGTACACATCATTAAATTGTCACAATGTCATTATAGGTCAGTCTGACATTCAGTTAACAAGAAACAAAATAATCTGGTTTCTTCGCAACTGGGGGCTGGCAAACAATTGTGTCATGACCTAACTGGAAACACAAACTGACTGGACAGATGAGGTCATTTACTGTAGTTCAACATGAGGGGAGTGTAAAGGACATTCAGATTAGATCATATAATTTGACCATGACAGCTGGTGTAGCTGCAGCTGTTATGTGTGTGCTCTATCAGACTTGTGTCCACAGCTGTTTGAACAGTCATCACAAAGAGATGCAGCACCTTTCTGACTGGGTCTTTTGTGAAACACGGCCGAAAGGCTTTTTTAATAGCAGCAGTCGGAACAGGCAGTTTCCAGTGCTGCGTTCTCGTTGCTTTGTTTACTTTAAATAACAGAACGTTGCCATAGGCCATATGTTCGGGACACAGATCGTGCATTCGGACACAGATAGTGTACCGACAGGCACCACTTTTGTTTAGTCTGCCCTCAGGTACTATATTCTACCCGTGCTGTAGTCATGCCAGCCTAGACCATGCGTGTGATGATCACATTGGCTGTTTTAAAACACCCCTACACTGTAGAGATGTATGTAATATTTTATAAACAGAATATTTTTTTTATTTTAATTAGTGCTGCCAAAAGTAATACTTAAATTCAAGTGATTAATCCAAAAAAACTAACAGGCCAACAGTATATAAAATATATATATGCACAATTTCAGCTAGAAAATGGCTAGGCTATTAAGTCATACAGGCAAACACTATGAACTCACTCCTTTGTGTTCAACAACAGAGGAGTGTGAAACATGCAAAGTGGACTAATATTTTTTACTAAACTTTCCTCCAAATCCCCTGACCTTTTTCATATTGACATGGACTAGCCTATTGTGAATCTTGTTCAAGAAGTTACCTGGTGTATGGGGAATTAGTGGGGATTAGTGATAAGTGGATATTGCCCCATTTGAGAACACAGCCAGCTAATTAGATTCTTGACAGGGCAAAAAAAAAAAAAAAAGATGCCACTTACCCAACATCAAAATTCTTACTAGAGGAAATGAGTTGTGATTGAAGGTGATCATGATTAATCATTAATCATAGCAAAAAATGATTGCTATGATAAATCATTTTTTAATCATTTGACAGCACTAATTTCTATGTGTGTTAATGAGGGAGACAGAGGTCGGCTATTAAGGTCATTACCAACACAACTGATGGATTGATGCTCACTTTCTCCATCTCTCACTCACTCTCCTTGACGGCTCTGTCTCACACACAGTTACAGACTGCTTTCGCCACTACATAAGAAATTCAAGCAACTACACGACATAACGGTCTGTCTGTCAGATTAAGGAAAATATCTTCTAACAAATATAGAAATGTATTAAAAAAATGGTATAGTAACTTAATATATAAAAAGCCTGAGAAGTTCAATAATTCAAGCAACAAGAGTGACAGCAAGAGCTACGCGCGTTTTGCAGGGTATAGCCTACTAAACTGTAGCCTACATTACATTTCAGCAATGTAGGCTACCCCTGTATGGGCTACCCAATTACGCGCAGACAGTCACCAACTTTGGCAAAACTATTAGCCCAATGACAGCCTGCAGCTTCAGAAAAAGGCACAGTCCTTCCAGCGATAAAACATTTTCTTCTCGTAAAGGATCATTGACATGTAGCCTAGAGTCGTTCATATGCCAACCACGGAAGAACTGCCAAAGGATCCAAGCAAAGCAATACACAAGTAAAAGGAGATTAAAGAATTTTACCTTGCTCTTTCAACTGAAATCTTGCCTTGTGATGCTCTGCTGGCTCTGCTTCTGTCAACGTCTGTAGAATAATTATTAAGAGAAGGCTGACAAGAACACCGACCTTGGCCATCTTTGGGCAAGTACTACGGCGATATGAGACGTATGAGTACGACCGTGAAGTTTTCAGTGCTGAATGGAACCAATATAGCCACTAGGTGTCGCTATGACAACTATGACAAACTTTTGTCATATTTCACACATCACCTAAAAAAAATTTGATCTGGCTTTACTGAGTAGCCGAACATGAAGTTTGCATTTGATCTGCCTGCGGTTTTGCGTTTTCCATGATGCAAGTCTCTGTCAGTTAGGTTAATTTAGTTGATTCTAGCCAAAATATGCTAATAAAGGCATAAACAATTAAAATAATTATGCTAAACATGTTGTGTGATTGTAACACATTGTTACACAGACACAGGTCTACTTTAAATAAACTAGAATTTTATTTCTATCACTGCTTTCCACTGCAGCAAACACCAGTAAAACTTACCTTTTTTAAAGCTAACTAGTTAAGTCAGCCAGCAAGGATTTTTCCAAGATTTTCCACCTTTGTCATTTTGTCAGATATATTATGATGCATTAAGTAGAGTACACCTATCCTGTACATGTGTCAGGTTTTTGGTAGCCTACGTGATTTGTCTCCCCCCTGTCAGTTTATGGATTCTAAGTGTGTGATATCTCCAGAACAGAACACACTGAGGATTCTGCCATGGAGTGATCTAACTTTGCAGCACACAGTAGAGGGTGGGAGCGTTGGACTTGTGTGCTTGAGCATTTCACATCATGCCTTCTCTCCTGCTGTCCTCATGTATAATTATTGGGCTTTTTGCCAATCGTGAGGTTTACTCCTGCTGGTTAGGGCGTAGGGCGAAGTGGAGACATTGGGACTGTAGCCTATATGTCCCTGAAGCGGGAGGGGGGTTGCAGCACGTACAGAGGGGTCAATGGAAGACCTACTATTACTATTAAATTACAGTATGTAGGAAAATATTACTGCAAAATAAGAAGAAAAAACCTGATGGTGAGGTGTCTTGTTTTGTCTCATATCACACAGGTTAGACTGTGATACTGATACTGCACCACCAAAGACAGAGGTGCAGCTGTGTGCATTGCCAACAAAGACGTGTTTGTACTGTACTCACTGTCTACCGGTGCTGGAGGGTTGTTATCGCATGGCTGGGGTGTGATTTAAGACCTGGCTTGGCTAACCTCAGAGATGAACATCACGGACATTTCCCTGAACTGCCCTGGGATAAACCAGGGATATTCCTATTTCTGCAATCAATATCATGAAGAAATAAATACAGTTTTAGCTTGGGGACAGTGTGGGGGTTTTCTTGGATTTCATCAAGGTCAGAGCACCAAAAAGGTAAGGGGGACTGTCCCCTGGAAATGACAAACGCCAGGTCACCCTATCCCAACAGTATGTCCTGAGGGGTGCATCACCACATCACGTCCCTCCTGCCTTACAGGAATATCCTGATTAGATAAGGATTACTGTATGCATTCAGAGTCATAAACACACTTTTGGAAAATTCTTGCAACACCAAGGTGGAATTTATATTGTGTCTGTGACCACATTGCCATGGCGGCCTGCACTCTCAGTGCTTTCTAGTTAAATGTAATTTTACAGTAGCACAGAATGGGAAAAGCCCTAGACGACCTGGATAGCAATGATAGAAGCAATAGTGAGTAGCATGAATGAACAGATTGGAGGAGAGAGGAGGAGGTGCGATGGATCCTCCTTAGAGAGAGGAGCAGGAGGAGGTGAGAAAGGAGCAAGAGGAGTAGAGAGAGGAAGAGGACACATAAGTGGAAGAGGGAGACAAGGAGGAGAGAGAGAAGGAAGAGGAGAAGGAGAGAGAGGAGTAATATTTTATGAGAGTGGAGGAGAGGTGGAGGCAGGCGAGAGATGGAGCTGAGAGAACAGAACAGGATGGAGCAGTATTATTACTGAACAAAATAAACAACAAAAATGCACACACACACATTAAACACACAGAGACACAAATACATATTCAAAATAAAATAAAAAATCAATAATAAAAAAAATTCCATCAGGAGACTGAAAGGCTTTGGTGTTCGCTGTAACATTTTATAGAAAACTTACGTCAAAAGAGGATTTGCAAAGTTCTGCAGTAGATAGAAAAGCATACTAGATGATGACACCCATCCATCCTAGAACTCTAGACGTACCCTCGTGGTAGCAAATTGAATTTGCTCAGCGAGTACATTTAGCTATGAGCCATAGGTTGTACTCTGACATCAGTATCTATCCAATCACAACACTAGGTTGTATTCAGACATTGTGGTGTTTATCCAATCACAATTCTCTATCTGGATGTTACGGACTCTCTCTTTACTTCTGCGTTGTGTAGTTGCAATTAAAGAAGAGGACTCCCGAGCTGGCGGATGAGCACTTTATTCCTGCATAAAAGGGTTGCCAGATGTACACAAATAGTGGGTTCAGGTCGTGGGTCGAGTCTGCTGCAGTGCAGAATCTCTTCCTGCTACTCTAATATTAATAAACCTAATATATCTAATTATCTACATTGCTAATGTTATGGAGTGTGTTAAGAAAATAAACAAAATAAATTCCAAAAGGGAAAAATGTATTATAAAATGAATATATATGTTGGTGTGAATGTGTGTGTTAAAGTACTGAGGGAAACTATAGGCTATTTCCTATGTAATTCTAAATGGAATCTAAGTCTAAATCTAAATGGTGATCATATAGTGTACAATAATAACATAAAAATATACAGAGACTAAAAATATACTGGAAACTAATCCAAAATAAAATAAATCTGACATAAAACATCATGGGAAAACATTGCTTCATCCATTTTCATTGAAATCAATGCGCAAACTGCGCTAATACATAGGTAAACATTGCCATCTTGTGGCCGCTAATGGTACTGCACCTAAAAGCAATACCGAACGTGGCAGGCTAGTCAACTTCGAGATCGCACACGTTAGCGAGCGGTCACGAGGCAAATTAGAATATAGGCAAAACAAACAATCTAAACTACAATTCTTATTGGTTACCTGCATAAAAGGGTTGCCAGATGTACAAAAATAGTGGGTTCAGGTCGTGGGTCGAGTCTAAACAAAATAAACGTCTCATTACCAATCTACATATCAATAGGAATACAGCTCAAGGTCAAACGAAAATACAATATGAAATATTAACATCAATACACTAGAAAACATTGCACAAATGCAATTTATAGGTGACCTTGCTTATCAGAAATAATCAGGGAATTACTTTGCAAAAATGAATAATCTGTAAATAGGACTTTTGTGAACTTTATAGGGGACCCACGTTATCCTAACCTACCTGCTGCAGTGCAGAATCTCTTCCTGCTACTGCAGCACCCACAATGCAAAGCTCTACAGAAAACTACAAAATAAAAGCACTAACCCATTTATGCAGGATTTAATAAAAAATACTAAAACTATTTATTGACTCCGTTACATACACCCCCCTTAAATCCTGCTAAATTGGGGACGTACCGTAAAGATCTCAAGAAAAGGGATAGAAAAAGAGAGAGAGAGACTTCATATCTCAGAGAAGACTGAAGAGAGTAAGAGAAAGGCTTGCTGGTCACTAAAGAGCATATAAAAGCTGTCAATTAAGAAATCCTCCAACTAGGGAGTACTTAAAGAATGGGATGGCGCCATATCCCCGACTAAAAGTAGACTCTTGAGATGCCTAATACACCTCAAATACTGCTAAAACTCTGTGTCTGATACTTCTAACTGTATCCTGTGTCATCTGACTAAAATGTCATCTGATACTATGTGTTTAGCTCAACAAGCTTTTAACTAGTGAAATGAAAGAGTTCACTGTGGACTCTGAAGTGTCAAGGACTTGTTCATTCATCTCACATATGAGTCGTCTTGGAGGTTTGACAACTCTGCCTCTTCTAGTCTGAGCAATCGCCGTCTCAAAGCTCTGAGGTTGAGCGCATACAGCAGGCTCATCTGACATGGTGTCTTCATGGGTGGGAACAACTGGGTGGGAATCAGCTGCTTGTGGCCCATCACTCACAGGGAGAACATCACCGCGTTGCTCGCTCTCATCACCTGCGACGCCACTCGCTGAGTCACTTGGCTCCAACACGCATTCAGACACATCAGGCACGTCAGTGTGGTGATCTTGAGACTCCTCCAGACCAACGACAGCAGGGCTAGTGTGCACCCAGTGAGCAGTCCGGTCACCTACACCATCTTCCTCATCTGGAGGGGTAGACTCAGGAACCTCATCATCACAGTCGCTGGACTGGTGATCCTGCACATCATCAAGTGGCAAAAAGTCAACAGGAAGCAGCAGATTTCTGTGGACTACCTTTACTTTGTCGGAGTGGATGTCTTTGATCTTGTAGACGTTTATGTCAGGATTCACAGCCACAACTTCATATGGAGATGATTCCCACTTGTCAGCTACCTTCTTCTTGCCTCTCTCACCTCTGTTCGCGATGAGTACTCTGTCTCCAATGGCGAGTGGTGAGCCTTTGACTTTCCTGTTGTAGAGTTTGGCGTGACGAGTCTGTTCTTTCTGACTGTGTCTCTGTGCTATCTGCACTGCTTCACGCAGGTCTTTCTTCAGACGGGAAACAAACTCATTGTGGTCCACTGCCACTTGATCTGACAGGACGCTCTCAAACAGGATGTCAACTGGGAGACGAGGGACTCTTCCAAACATGAGATAGAAAGGTGCAAAGCCAGTTGTTTCGTGCTCTGTGCAGTTGTAACAGAAGGTGAGAAGCTGTAACATCTGAGGCCACTTAGCTTTAGACTTCGGAGGCAAAGTTCTAATCATCGATCCAAGGGTTCTGTTGAATCTTTCAGTCACGCCATTGCACATAGGATGGTACGGTGTCGTGTGTGACTTCTCGACACCTGACAGAGACAACAGTTCCTTGATCAACTTGCTTTCGAAATTTGCTCCTTGGTCCGAGTGAATCCTCTTTGGAAAGCCATAGACGAGAAAGAAGTCATTCCAGAGTCTTCGAGCTACTTGTTTGGCAGACTGATTCTTGCATGGGAATGCATGTGCCATCTTGGAAAAGTGATCTGTCACGACCAGTACATCCATAGACCTGCCGTCGCTGACCTCCGCAGACCAAAAGTCAATGCAGACCAACTCCATCGGCTCTGATGTGCGGATATTCTCCAACGGAGCACAGGCATTGGGCTCTGGGGTCTTCCCCACAACACAGCGATGACAGTTCTTTACATGGTCGTCGACATCTCGCTTCATTCCAATCCAGAAGAATCTTTGTCTAGCTAGCGACAGTGTTCGGCTCTTCCCCTGGTGACCAGCTGCATCATGAATTCCATTCAGGACTTGAGCTTTGAGGGAGTTAGGCACCACAAACAGAAAAAGGCGTCTGTTCATGTTGCTATCTCTCCTCATCTTGCACAGCACACCATCACGGACTGACAGCTTGTCCCAGTACTTCAGGAGCTTACGCACACTGGAGGGTTCATCCGCTCTCTCACTCTTAGATGGCTTTCGACGTCTCTCAATGTAGTAGAGCACTCGACTGATGGTCCCATCTTGCCCTTGCTGACTGACAAGACTGCTGTGAGGTATGGGGGAATTAGCCTGCTGCAGTTGGGGAACAGCCAGACCCGCACCCATCACTTCACTCAGGCCACCAGTGGAGTGTGCACTGAGAACAGCTGAAATCTCTGGAGCCTCGATTGAACCAGTCCCACTGCTGGGTGTGTCATGTGGGACATGGCCTGATCTGAGGACCATTTGATGGTTGTTGGAGAATCTGAACGCATGCTGGACAGTGTCGTCACCAACACCACTGACGTTCCTCAGGAGTGACACATATGGCTCTGTGACAAGGCGGTGGCTAATACAAGACTGGACAAAAGGCTCTCTGCTCAAGGCGTCAGCGACAACATTCTTGGGGCCTGGGACATACTTCAGATCAAAGCTGTATGATGCAAGCTTAGCCACCCAGCGCTGCTCACAAGCGTCCAGCCTGGGTTTTGTCAAGATGTATGTCAAAGGGTTGTTGTCGGTCCAAGCAGTGAAGTGACGTCCTTTAAGCCAATGGCTAAACTTCTCACAGACAGCCCACTTCAATGCAAAGAACTCCAATCTGTGAGCAGGGTAGTTCATCTGTGAGCGAGAGAGTGTTCTGCTTGCAAAGGCTACCGGTCTTGCTATCTCTTCTCCTGGAGGGACTTGAGAGAGGACTGCACCGACTCCATCAAAGGATGCATCAATGGCCAGAATGAAGGGCTGGTCGAAGAATGGATGGGCCAAAGTCACACTCTGTAGCAGCTCCATCTTCAGCACCTCAAACGCCTGTTGACATGCAGGAGTCCAGTCAGAAGGAGTTAGCTTAGGATAGCACATCCTCTTTCTTGGCTTTCTCCCCTTTCTCACAGGAGTCTGCTTGCTGGAACCTGACGTCAGCTGGAAAAGTGGCTTGGCCTTAGCAGAGCAACTTTCGATGAAGTGTTGATAATACAGCACCATACCAAGGAACGACCTTATCTTCTTAGGACATGGTGTCTGTCCATCAACCTCCATCAGATCGACTCGCTGGACTTTGCTGATGGCCTCAACTTTGTCTGGATCTGTCTTGATGCCCTCCTCACAGATGATATGGCCCAGGAACTTTACAGACCGTCTCAAGAAAAAGCACTTCTTAGGGGCCAGCTTCAAGTTGTGACTGGACAGGCGTGAGAAGACCATTTCAAGGCGCTGAAGAGCCACAGATTCAGACGGGGCAAATACCATCAGGTCATCCAAATAGCACAGCACACTACTGAAGTTCTCATCGCCAAAGATGGACATCATCATTCTCATGAATGTGGCTGGACTGTTGGAGAGGCCCTGAGGGAGTCTGTTGTACTCATGCAGGCCAAACGGTGAAGAGAAGGCTGTGTACTTCTTGTGCTCTTCCTGCAGAGGCACGTTATAGTAGCCTGACGTCAGGTCCATAGTGGAGAAGAAGGCGTTCCCACCCAGAGCAGCTAACACATCTGACTGGTGTGGCAGAGGGTAGGCGTCTCTCACCGTCCGTGCATTCAGCCATCTGAAGTCCGTACAGATCCTCAAGTCACCGTTCTTTTTCCAGACTAACACGAGGGGAGATGCATAATCACTGTGCGACTTGCGGATGATTCCTTTCTCCTCCATCTCGTTCAGTGCTGTTCTTAGTTTAGCATACTGGCTTGGTGGTATTCGCCTGTACGGCATTCGAAAGGGTCTGTCATCAGTCAGATGAATGCGGTGGACAAAACCTTTAGCTTCTCCACAGTCCATTTTGTCTCTTGAGAAGATTGACTCATGACTCTCAATGATCTGTAGCAGCCTGTCTTTCCACTGTGCTGACACTTCACACGATTCTAAGTCAATGTCTGGGAGATTCAAGTTGGACAGGACACGCTTCATCTCTTCACTGGATCTGTGCATTGAAGAGGAACTGTTCTCAGCATGCTGCACATTTGACTTTATCTGTGTTGGTTGTGGCAGGTCTTCCACAGCAATACAAGGTGACACGTCAGCTATCTTGGTGTTTCTTCTCAACACGACTCTGTGGTTTGTTGGATTGATGACTTTCAACGGGATAGAACCATCTCCCCACAGTGGTGTGATCACTCTGCCAACCATTATCTGCTTCGGTCTTGACCTTGACTTCGTCGGCTCAACGATGACTGTACTGCCTACTGACAGGACTGAAGAGACAGGCAGCTTTCCCCAAACCAGGTGCTCTGATTGCGGCTCTAATGTCACACTTCTCTGGAGCTTTACAGTACCAACTCTCTCTGGCACAGACTCACCTCTCCACCTCTCAGTGTTGGAGAAAAGGGACAAAAACTCACGGCAGTCATCACTCTGGTTATGGCTGGGCGTGGACAGAAGTCTCCAGTAGCCACTCGTCTCTTTCAGTTGTGTCAAAAGCCTCTTGATGGCGTTGGTGCCCAGGATCAACTCTTCTGTCTGGCCTGGTACCACTAACGTAGGAACAGTCATTGAACAGCCATATACTGTGATGTGGAGGTCATAGATTGCTGTTGGTGTGACGCGATGGCCTCCACAGCCAACGATGACAATGTCTTGGGCTGGTTGCTTTGTGATGCTTAAACTGCTCTCCAATAAACATGCTTCAGCAGACTCACTAAGAGTGCATGCCATGGATCCACTATCAATGAGAGCTTTAAAAGTGGGCCCATTCTCAATTGAAACTGATGTGTAAAATAAACTGTCAGACTTAGGAACTGTCTGTAAACTCTGAAAAATAACTGTCTTGTCTGAAGAAATATCACTACTGTACAGCTGACTTAATGATTCGTAATCTGAAAAAGCTTCAAAGCTAGAGGTGGGAGGCTCACTCTGAAGATCTACGTGGTCCTCCCCTACACGCAGATCAGTCAGTTTGACGTCTGGCCAGCCGGCGCAGCATTCCCTCCTCTGAGTGGGCAGCTGTTCCTCGCGTGATCAGGTGAAAAACACTGGAAACACAGCTTATTTTCTTTGCAGTGTGACAAAGCAGAGTGAGAGGCATCTTTGCAGACTAAGCACGGCGTGCTATTAAGGCCCTGAATACGAGGCAAGCCACTCATTCTCCTACTTGCTGGCCTGGACTGGGCATTGCTCATGAGAACTTTCTCTAGCATACTAATCATCCTCTCCAGAGCAGAATGGTCAGTAGGGGTAGACTGAGGTGGTGACTGGGCATTACACAGAGGCTGTGACGGAGGCTGCACATTACACAGTGGCTGTAGTGGAGACTGAGGCTGGGGTACTGAGCTAGTGTTCACTTCCATCCTGTTCACAGCTAATTCGTTCCTAACAGTCTTCTTGCCTGCTGCCTTGATAAACTTCTCTGAGTGGTACTCATTCAAGACTTCCTGCACCTCAGCAGCTGACCACTTGTCTATAGTCTTGGAGCGGAATGTGAGAGCTAGATCTGAGCTGGGGCAGTTCCTAATGAACATGCGTGTGACCTCAATGGACAGGCT
>JAODXP020000010.1:10617352-10622352 GCA_027497455.2 Sardinella longiceps | reverse complement strand
CTGCTGAGCCACACGCCCCGCCTCATCCACTGAATCACACACACACACCACAGAACACACAACCCACACACACATCACACACACACTCCACCCCCCTCCCCCGACGGAACCCCCCCTCACGGCCGCCGCCCATCTGCCCTGTCACAACCAATCAGCAGAAAGAGGTGAGTGAGAGACACGCCCTCCTGGGGTTCCAGTTCTATAATACATACACACACACTTACACACACACTTACACACACATGCTTGGGGCTGATGGAAGATCTTGAGTGTTCAATACATACTGTACACACACACACACACACACACACACACGCTTGGTGTTGAGTGTGTTGTAATCCAGACATACCTGTGTGAGTTGACCTGTGCAGTGTGTTGCACTGTGTGTGTGTGTGTGTGTGTGTGTGTGTGTGTGTGTGTGTGTGTGTGTGTGTGTGTTGACCACTGCGCTGTGAGCTGTGTGTGTGTGAGAGAGTTGACCTGTGCACTGTGAGCTGTGTGTTGACCTGTGCACTGTGAGCTGTGTGTGTGTGTGTGTGTGTGTGTGAGAGAGAGTTGACCTGTGCACTGTGAGCTGTGTGTGTGTGTGTGTGTGTGTGTGTGTGTGTGTGTGTGTGTGTGTTTGTGTGAGTTGACCTGTGCACTCTGTGCTGTGTGTGTGTGTGTGTGTGTGTGTGTGTGTGTGTGTGTGGACCTGTGTGTGTGAGTGGACCTGTGCACTCTGAGCTGTGCTGCTGTTATCTCCTCTCTCCAGCAGAGGGGGCTAGTAGTGCAGACGACTAATCCGCCCCGCTCCCAGAGACGCACGCTAGCGCCACCCAGTGTTCCACCCCCACCACCGCCCTCTAGCGGCCACAGTGCAGCTGTGCACACCACAGCCCAGCAGCAGGTGTGTGTGTGTGTGTGTGTGTTTGTTACATTGTCAGCAATCCTCTCAGTTGATATTCAATTCAATTCAATTCAATTTTATTTGTAGAGCGCTCAAATACAGTGCATTGTCTCGCGACGCTTTACAGAGAGTACGGGAAGCATCCATGAGTAACAGGGGCAATGAAAAACTCCCTTGGCTTTACTAATAACAGAGATGTTGATGAAACCCATAATTCAGTATCTCTGCTAATAATATACTAATAATATGTGTGTTTCAGGTTCATTCAAATAATTTAGAGTTGCTATGGTAATAATTTAGTGTTGCCATGGTAATAATGTAGTTTTAGTGTTGCCGTGATAATAATTTACTGTTGCTATGGTAATAATTTGCTGTTGCTGTAGTAATAATCTAGTGTTAGTGTTGCTATGGTAATAATGTAGTGTTGCTATGGTAATGTTTTACAGAATCCAGCAAGATGAAACAGAACAAAGTTGAGGAGCTGCCTTCACCTTTCAGAGAAACACACATTCTGCATGTGTGTGTGTGCATATGTATGCATGGGTGTGTGTGCGTGCGTGCGTGTGTGTGTGTCTGTGTGTGTGTGTGTGTGTGTCTGTGCGTGTGTGTGTGTGTGTGTGTGTGTGCATGCGTGTGTGTGTGTTTGAGGTGCCTTCAGCAAATCCAACAAGCAATAAAGTTCAGTTGGAAGACTGTGTTCACTGTGCATTTAATTTCATAACTGGGCCATTTGAGTGGATAAACTAGCCTATGGATAGTTTATAAACACCATTATAGACACACTTGTGAACTAGTTAACATATGAGTTAAACTAGCCTATGGATAGTTTATAAACACCATTATAGACACACTTGTGAACTAGTTAACATATGAGTCAGTGGATTCATTTGCAAACTACGCACTTAAAGGAGCTGTGTGTAGGATTGTAGCCAAAAGTGGCACTACAATCATGTTCAAAATATTTTGCTGCTTTCAGCTGTTTCTATCTTTCAAAAGCATCTTCTATACATAGCCTTGTTTTATTTCTGATCTTGTCATGATATTTTTCAGAAGCAGAATGAGGCCTTGACAATGACAACAACACAAATACCACTTGAAATGACAACATAAACACTAGCCTACTTGTGGGCAGCAACTTAGCTTTTCAAATGCAAATATTCTGGCTGGACAACAACTGTCAGTGATATCAGTGTTTAAAATGCACATGATTCCTTGGATTATTTGGAGTAAATGTTTTCCACACAGCTCCTTTAATATAATAACTGGGTCATTTGAAACTCACCTGTGGGTCAGTGTGTAGTTTATAAACACTTGAAGTATTAGGCCTATGTCTAGCCTAATGTACATTTTTCAACATTTTATTTTATGTGTAAGACAGACAGACTTTTTTTTTTCAAAACTGAGTACAAGTTAACATTTTTAGAGCCCTTATCAATTACACTAATTCTGAAAATATCAACCGAAAAATCATACTGTAGGAAAGCGGACAAGATTGGCAGACAATGCAATGCCGAGTGCAACAGACATGCTTTATGATTGTCAAACAGCAATAAAGTCAGCGCTGGGAGTACTGGCCATTTCAACTTTGAATGCTCTTCACTACGAGCCAATGAAATGGCTGCTTTCGGCTTTTGTAGTGAAACTGACCAATGGCATGGCGAGGGTTCAACCGGAAGCTCATCCCTCCGCAACATGCTTGTTTTTCCTGTAATGGCGGACCGCACAAATTCAGATGGTAGCAGGTTCAATGGGAGCAGGTGAGGGTTTTTATCCCGCTCTAAAACACTTGTAGCCGTAAATGTGTGATTAAAATGTCAGTTTCCAAGCTGGCGTGAGGAGTAGCCGACAGTTTAAGTAGCAAAGCGAGGGGTTTGATCCCAGGGCTGTCGAACATGATGACTCTCATCCCTGTCCCACCCGACAGACAGTCGAAGTGTTTCGAGTCCCGTTCAGCCTCCGGTTACGTTAAGCCAGACCAGCGCCCCGTGGAGCGGACTGCTCTGCCGGTGGAACCGACCCTTTGCTCTCGAGAGACCGTTAATATTAAATAATTCACGGGCACACACCCACAAAGTATTAAACTTAACTTTACCGGTAGTTAACGTTAAGTTTAGTGCTTCTCTCGGCTCAGCTACTAACGTTTTTTGTTGTGAAGTCAAACGTCCGTGGCACATTATAGCCTAGTGTCTGGCTAACGTTACTGCCCGGATAGCTTTAGTGATTTAAGTCGGATTGAGAAACATTTTCTCTTTTCTGTATTGTTTAGGTGTCCAGTGTTGCCTTACTTGTCTCTCCCACCAGTTTCAGCTGATCTTGACAAGTTAACTTCGCTCACGCCATCTTGTACTGTGTAACATCAGAGACCGTCATAATTCAGTATCTCTGGTAACGTTATGCCATTTATTAGCGCCCTGTAACCTTATTTTTTTAGCCTTTGCGGCAGCGTTGGGAAATATGAAGTTTTCATTTGGCCAGTGATCAGACTAAACCGTAGACCCGGGGCAGCACAAGCTGCTTGTGGCAGGGAAATCTCACTTTCATACACACGCACACCTCTTCAGCCACTGTTGACACCCACACATTGCACTGCAAATACTGACTCCTGGACGGATACTATTCATAATCAACCCAACACAAATCAACCATACATGCACTTGTGTGCTCTCTCTCTCTCTCTCTCTCTCTCTCTCTCTCTCTCTCTCTCTCTAGTATGTCTCAGCCACGTTTCCCAGGTAACGTTCCTCCAGCTGTTCCCCCAGTGATGCGGAGCCCCTCCCCTCTTCTGCGGACTCCGCCTCCCTTTGCTCTCCTTCAGGTAACACACACACTCAACCTCCTTTTACTCTCCTTCAGGTAACACACACACACACACACACTCAACCTCCCTTTGCTCTCCTTCAGGTAACACACACACACACACACACACACAACCTCCTTTTACTCTCCTACAGGTAACACACACACACACAACCTCTATCCCCCTGTTTCAGCTAACACACACACACGCACACACACACAACCTCCTCTTAAGGTGCGTGCACAAGTTCCTATAGCTGCTCTCCCTGAACTTTCTTCCTGAATGTTGCTTGGCAACGGGAGAAGCAGAACTGAGCTGAGAGCTATTTTGGGAGGCGCAGAATGAACAAAAGAAAATTAAAACCAAACGATAAAAAAAAACTACAGCTATTTTTTTAAATTTCAGCCGTTCACAGTGGAACTGTTGGATAAAAGTAAAAGCAGGTTGTTTGTGGATATCCCCACAGGTGTGTGTGGTTACCTACGGCTGTAAGTCTTCGACCTCATGCCTGTGTGTGTGTGTGTGTGTTAGTCTTCGACCTCATGCCTGTGTGTGTGTGTGTGTCTCTTAGTCTTCGACCTCATGCCTGTGTGTGTGTGTGTGTGTGTGTGTGTGTGTTAGTTGCGACCTCATGCCTATTGCCGAACTACACCCGACCTGCAAAGATATCTCCACACAACTTCACTCCTGCTTATGTTATATTGCTTAACAATGCCATAGTAGCTGCCTGTGGTCCGACCACACCCGACCCATGAGGATATCTGCACACAACCACACTTATGTTGCTTAAAGGAGAATGCCAGTGGGATTCTGGCTTATGTTAATTTATCATAGTTGACCTCCAGACGACCCCTGATAGTTGACCTCCGTATGACCCCTCCTGATAGTTGACCTCTGTTCGACCCCTCCTCATAGTTGACCTCGGTACGACCCCTCCTTTCAGTAATACGGCTACTAGCCTATTAGCTACTAGCTAACTGCTGATGAGGTGGACAGGCTTAGTGATAGAATGCAAATAAACGACTATTCTATTCTACACCATCCAGGGTGCTCATAGAAGCACCACACACTTCACTGGTGACTATCACACACACACACACACACACACACACACACACACACACACTCAACCTCCCTTTGCTCTCCTACAGGTAACACACACTCACACACACTCCGCCTCCCTTTACCACACCCTTCACTGGTGACTATCACACACACACACACACACACACACACACACACACACACACTCCGCCTCCCTTTACCACACACTTGACTGGTGACCATCACACACACACACACACTCCGCCTCCC
>JAODXP020000010.1:10604852-10607352 GCA_027497455.2 Sardinella longiceps | reverse complement strand
TGTGCAGATGGGTTTGGGCCGCTGAAACAGATCCGGTACCGACACCACTGACCTCTGACCTCTGACCTCCACACCACCTACTATGGCTGCCCTGCTAAAGGCCTGTTTCAATTCACTTTTATCTGGAGAGCGCCAAATACAAAACATTAGCACACGCACACACACACTAGCGCACACACACACTAGCACACACACACACACACACACATAAACAAACAAACACACTCCTGTGAGTAACAAGGACAAGGACAGACGAAGGGACTCAGAACACTAGACAGAGTGAGGGAGAGTTCACTTTGGATGGCAACCGTGTGTGTGTGTGTGTGTGTGTGTGTGTGTGTGTGTGTGTGTGTGTGTGTGTGTGTGTGTGTGTGTGTGTGTGTGTGTGTGTGTGTGTGTGTGTAAAAGGTCACTATCAAACATTCATGATGGAGAAATGTCACATGGGTGAATCAGGGAGAAACACCAGAGGAGGCCTTTAACACACACACACACACACACACACACACACACACACACAACAACACACACACACACACACACACACAGGGTCTATATGACTATATGAAACGCTGTTGGTTGATCAACTCTCATAGTGGCCTGGTAAAAGCTAATTAATGATTAATGTTTTAGCACCTGTTGGTCAATTAATTCAATTCATAATAATTCATTTTTAGGAAGAAAGCTCGGGCAGATCCACGCCTCATGGGATCAGCCCACCGGCCAGGGGCCTAATGGCTGAACTATATTCAATATGGAATATAAAGTCTAATATTTCAAAGACCATTTTATGATCAACTCAACTGTCTAAATGTGTGTGTGTGTGGCTGGGTGTGTGTGTGTGTGTGTGTGTGTGTGTGTGTGTGTGGGCTGGGTGATCACGATTAATGATGGTGATTACATTTTAGAATAGTGCAAGTACATCTGTATTGCCAAGCGTTTAGCAATAGGGACAATGGAATAATGTGTGTGTGTGTGGGGAGCGGACTTCTTGCCCTGTGTGAGGAGCAGGGTGTGTGTGTGTGTGTGTTAACTGAAATGACTGATGTGTGTGTGTGTGTGTGTGTGTGTAGGTGAAGCAGGACTTCTTTGCCCTGTGTGAGGAGCAGGGTGTGTGTGTGTGTTAACTGAAATGACTGGTGTGTGTGTGTGTGTGTGTGTGTGTGTGTGTGTGTGTGTGTGTGTGTGTGTGTGTGTGTGTGTGTTTAGGTGAAGCAGGACTTCTTTGCCCTGTGTGAGGAGCAGGGTGTGTGTGTGTGTGTTAACTGAAATGACTGGTGTGTGTGTGTGTGTGTGTGTGTGTGTGTGTGTGTGTAGGTGAAGCAGGACTTCTTTGCCCTGTGTGAGGAGCAGGGTGTGGAGTCTGGGCAGCGCTGGAGCAAACTGAAGGAGAAACTGGAGGAAGATCCGCGCTGCAGAGCCGTGGAGTCACACACACGCGAGGATCTCTTTAAAGCTTACATCGACCAGCTCGCCAAGGTGTGTGTGTGTGTGTGTGTGTGTGTGTGTGTGTGTGTATGTGTGTGTATGTTTACCCACTGCGTAGATCATGGTCATAATTATTAGTCATTTGTGTGTAAGTATCAGCTTTGCTAGGGTATCTGTATTTTGATCTCATATATTCTGTGTGTGTGCGACGTGGGTGCGTGCGTGCGCCCGCGTGTGTGTGTGTGTGTGTGTGTGTAGAACCCATCCTCAGAGCAGGCGCGTGCGGCTCGAGCGGAGGCGAGTCTTCGAGAGCGAGAGCGTGAAGTGCAGAAGGCCAGAAGTCAACAGAGCAAAGAGATCAGCAGAGAGAGAGAACAACACAAGAGAGAAGAGGCTGTACAACACTTTAAAGCACTGATGTCTGACATGGTGAGACACACACACACACACACACACACACACACACACACACACACATAGAGATCAGCAGAGAGAGAGAACAACACAAGAGAGAAGAGGCTGTACAACACTTTAAAGCACTGATGTCTGACATGGTGAGACACACACACACACACACACACACACACACACACACATAGAGATCAGCAGAGAGAGAGAACAACACAAGAGAGAAGAGGCTGTACAACACTTTAAAGCACTGATGTCTGACATGGTGAGACACACACACACACACACACACACACACACAGAGATCAGCAGAGAGAGAACAACACAAGAGAGAAGAGGCTGTACAACACTTTAAAGCACTGATGTCTGACATGGTGAGACACACACACACACACACACACACACAGAGATCAGCAGAGAGAGAACAACACAAGAGAGAAGAGGCTGTACAACACTTTAAAGCACTGATGTCTGACATGGTGAGACACACACACACACACACAGATAGAGATCAGCAGAGAGAGAGAACAACACAAGAGAGAAGAGGCTGTACAACACTTTAAAGCACTGATGTCTGACATGGTGAGACACACACACACACACACACACACACACACACATAGAGATCAGCAGAGAGAGAGAACAACACAAGAGAGAAGAGGCT
>JAODXP020000010.1:10584852-10599852 GCA_027497455.2 Sardinella longiceps | reverse complement strand
ATACTTGTTAACCAGATGGTCTTTAATTCATAGCAATAATTAAGGAATAATTAAGATGCTAATTATGAGCTTAATTAAGATTCTAATTAACAGTCACCAACGAGAGCTGCTGGTTTAAGTCTTAGCAACACAAACAGACCATAATATCCCTGCCAGTAGTCAGTGTGTGTTTGTGTGTGATGAAATGTGTGTTATGTTTGAGAGTGTACTTTTCATGCATATGTGTGTGTAAGTGTGTGTGTGATGATGATATGGGTGTTTGTGAGTGTATTTTTCATGCATATGCGAGTGTGTGTAGGTGTCTGTGTGTCTGTTGCCTGTCGACTGCAGGTGTTTTCCCTGGATAGTTGTCATGGTGTGTGTGTGTGTGTGTGTGTGTGTGTGTGTGTGTGTGTGTGTTGTATTCCAGAGCTGTTGTTGATGTGTGGTATTTCTAGGGCAATGTGTTAATATTATTTAACTGCCTTCCATGGGCAAAGGGTTATTGCTGTCTGTGTGTGAGAGATGTATTGTGTTAGTTGTGTGTGTGTGTGTGTGTGTGTGTGTGTGTGTGTGTGTGTGTGTGTGTGTGTGTGTTGTTCCTATGGCACAGGGGCGTTGTTGTGAGTATTGTGTGAGTGTGTGTGAGCGCATGTGTGTGTTTGTTGTGTTCCCTTGGCACAGAGTTGTTGTCGGTGTGTGAGGTATAGTGTGTGTGTGTGTGTGTGTGTGTGTGTGTGTGTGTGTGTGTGTGTGTGTTAGTTGTGTTCCCAGGGCACAGGGTCGTTGTTGTGTGTGAGGTATAGAGTGTGTGTGAGGTATAGTGTGTGTGTGTGTGTGTGTGTGAGGTATAGTGTGTGTGTGTGTGTGTGTTAGTTGTGTTCCCAGGGCACGGGGTCGTTGTTGTCGGCGTTTGAAGCGTTTTCTCTCTCGTGCCAGAACTGTTCCACATCGGGCAAAACTCCGTCTGCGTTGGGCGACTCAGGTGGCGGGGTCTCTGTGTGTGTGTGTGTGGTTGAGTGTGTGTGTGAGGGGGGCGGGAGCGAGGTCTCGGGGCGCGGTCTCGGAGAGGTGTGTGCGGTGGGTGTGTGTGGGCTGGGCTTGGGCTTGGCGGGGGGCGGGGCCTGGCGTAGCGTCAGTCGTCTCCATAGCGACTGGTATCCATGGCGAAACTCATCGCTCAGCGCCAGCACCAGTACGGGGTCCACCAGCGACGTCAGCAGGGGCAGCAGCTCCGAGGCCAGCCAAAGGTCACGACCTCTGCCCACCCTCCGGTCTCCGTGGCGACGACCCCAGGCCCACCAGAGCCACTGTGGCAGCCAGAGCGTAGTCATGGCGACCGTGAGGCCCAGCAGCGTGAGCGCCAGCTTGCGGGAGCGGATCTGCGTGCGGAGATTGGGACTCTTGTTGCCGCGGCGACCGCTCTGGCGCAGGGAGCAGCTGAGGATCACCAGGGCAAAGGTCAAAGGGCAGCAGTACGCCAGCAGCGGGTAGGTGTGTGTGTACGCCCACATGGACCCCTGTGCCGCCTCAGGCACGCGCCGCACACACACTCCGTTGGCCAGCGTGGCGTAGAGCGCTGCGGGGAGCGGAAGACAGCCGGCACTCAGCCAGAGCAGCGGCAGCAGCAGCAGAGCGGCCGGACGAGCGCTACTGACCGCACGGCTGGGGTTGCTCACGTACCGATGACACGCGCACGACATCACCGCCAGCGTCACGCTCTTGGCCGTCAGGCACGTCTGCATCAGCCAGTCGTATGTCTTGCACGCGAACCAGCCTAACGGCCAGCCTGCCCGCGAGAGCACCGCCGCTTTGGACGGCACCACGAGCGCCAGAACGAGCCCGTCCGCCAGCAGCAGGTTAAGCAGCAGCGCGTTGATGAGCGTGAGCTTCGCTTTGCGCGCGTTGCTGATCAGGACGCCCGCGGCTGTGACGTTTCCCGAGAGCCCCAAGACGCACGCGACTCCGAGGATCACCGGGATCAGCACGCGCAGCTCTGCTGGCTCTAACGGCAGCGGTGCCTCCAGCTCAAAGAAAACTCGCTGCTCCACCGAACTATTTCTCGCGCTTCCGTTTGAGACTTGCGCCATATCCATGTTGTTCCGACCAGTAAATCCTCAAAATCTTCCGTTTTCGCAGTGATTTAGTTGTCAGTAGAAAGTTGAAAGCGCGCGCGCGTCTTCTGTTGTGGAATGCAGAAACGATCGATAGGATAAATGCCGCGCGCTGCCACCTGTCACCTCAAGAGGCTTCTCATCCCCAGCAACAGGCGCGAGCGAGTCCACAGACTTTATAAAGGCGCTTGTGATTGACAGCTGCCGTCCCGCGCTCACTGAGAACGTTTCATATCGCCCGTCGCGACTGCCTCGCGGGGCCAATTAAAACACGCTTCCGGAGAGTCTCCGTGCGCCCTGGATGAATTAATGAACTAACGGAGCCCACCTCTGCGCGCATGCTGGCGGGTTAACGGCTCCGTGCCCACTTTATGGCAAAATCCCACGAGAGGAAATGTGTGTGAAGGGGGGATAGTGAGGGGAGAGAGAGGGAGAGAAAGAGAAGGGGAATATCCATCTTTATCTCTGTCCATCTCTTGACTGTAAACCATCAGTCTGAGACGTCAGATCTGACAGATCCAAGAATATCTCCACAAACCCTCCAAGCCTTCAGTCCTTCAGAGTGTGTGTGTGTGTGTGTGTGTGTGTGTGTGTGTAGGCCTAGCTAACAGTGAAAAACAACATTTAAAATAGTGTTAATAGTGTTAATAATGTTAAATTCCCATTGAAATCAATGGGATTGGTTGTGGATTTTTAGGGAAAATAGGCACAACTTTATTTTGATCTCTGAAGCATGAAGGGGCAACTAATTCCCCCTACATCAGTATCTACATGAGGCGGGTGGGGTCTAGGGCTAGAAAGATCACTCAAGATGCCTCTCACCCCAACTCCAGCCTCTTCACTCTGCTTAACTCAGGCAGACGATACCGCAGCCTAAATACAAAGACTGAGAGACTGAGAAGGAGTTTTTTTCCATCGGCAGTCAGAATGCTAAACTCTTCTCCCGCTCTCTCTTTGTAGCCTATGGACAACCCTCTAAGGATAGGACTCTATTTCTATATTATCTTTATAGTATTATTTATGCTATAGTATTTACTATGTGTTTTTATTAGTGCTGGCAAAATTAACTGATTAATCACGTGATTAATCCAAAAAATTTAACTCGGATTAAAAAAATTAACTCAGATTAATCCTGATGGATATGGTTCCACTTTCATGGCATGTATTATGTTCAATTTCAGATAGAAAATAGATCAATTATCAAGTCAAACTATACAAAGATTATGGCCTAGCTCCTGACTGTCCAACAACATGTTTGGGGAATCCTCCGGGGTAGGGGACAGGTGTGAATTGCCCCATTTGAGACGAACAAAGCCAACTATTTAGTATCAGGGCCTTTACAGGGCAAAATAAGGATCCAATATACCCTAACATCCAAATTCTAACTGGAGGAAATGAGTTGCGATTAAAAGTGATTAATCACGATTAATCTTTGAAAAATTTTGTGATTAATCAGATTAATTTTTTTAATCGTTTGACAGCACTAGTTTTTATTATTTTAATAACTATATGCAGCTCAGAGCCATACGCTCCCCCTCATTTCACTGCATTTTTCCTGTAAATGTGCAGGTGACAAATAAAGCACTTGACTTGACTTGACTTGACATCCCATATATTTTCTGAAAGCTTACACCCTCAGGATGTGAAATAACATATATTTTCTGAAAGCTTACACCCTCAGGATGTGAAATAACATGGTAAGGTGTGACAGTGAGGCATGCCCCACCCTCCTCATTACAATAAAGCCCAAATTTAAGAAATGTGATTTTTTTCAAAATTGTCTGTTTTTGATGACATTTATGCCAGTGGTATTTAGGGGAAACATATTAAACCCCATAAACCATATATTTTCTGAGAGCTTATGCCCTCAGAATTTCACCCATAAGTTTTTTTTTCACCTCCCAACCCCTCCTTATTTTCAGCCTTATGCCTATTTTGGGGGGAAATGGGCATTTTTCATTCAGAAGTGGCTATGTGTAATGGAGGCCAGCTAGCTCGGCTAGCTCGGCGGTAGTACGTGTAAATCCTCATCACCCAATTCCATGGGCGCTTCTAACACACTGAGTTAGAAGCTTGGGCTTTTAGCTCAGTTGGTTAGAGCGTTCCACTTCCACGCCGGGAGTTTGTAGCTTGCGGGGTGGCGGGTTCGAGACCCGTGTGCGGTGCGGACCGCCACCGGCTACATATGGAACATAGGAAAAAGAAGTTAACCTTGATAAGTCATCACACCTCAACCAAGAATGCTTAAATATGCTTAAATACATTAAAAATAAAAAAATTAAATAGTATCTCAGTTTGGTATGGTCACATGGTTTGGTTAAGTGTACTGATAGCATTTGGAATAAAGGATTTCTTAAATAGACCTTTTGCCAAGGGCACTCTAGCGCCTCCCAGACCTCAGGAGCTCAAAGTGGCTGGAAAGTGGGTGAGTGCTAGCCTGCTTCGTGCATCTTCGTTCAACTTTGTGAGAAACATCCATCTGCGTGAGAACCAGGTTAGGTGAGTGCTGTTTTGTCTGCAGAGTGCAGAGTGCAGGTGTCTGCAGAGATTTTCTAGGCGTCTTTATTCTCTCAGTGTAGATTTGGGTCAGCTGTTTCTGTGGTTATTTTTATGCCTGTTGCCTTTTCCTACGTTTTTACCTGTTTGTTTATACATTAAACTAGAAAAGTGCTCAGAGAGCGCAGACCTCCGCCAAGGCAATGTGGTCACAGACACAATATACATTCCTGCTTCTGGATCACCGATCGCCACCAAAATCGAATCAGTTCTTGCTTGTCCCAATATACACATTGTCCGAAAATTTCATCCAAATCCGTGCAGTACTTTTCGAGTTATCCTGCTGACAAACAAACAGACAAACAGACAAACCAACGTGACCGAAAACATAACCTGCTTGGCGGAGGTAATAATAATTACAGTATATCCTACATTATATATACTATAGACATATACTAACCCTGTAATCAGTATATCCTACATTATACATTAAAAGCATACCATACATTCCTACAGGCATCATCGGCAACATAGCCTACTTTTGAACATAACATGTGAAGAACTGAGTAACTAAATCTGTTGAGGAATATTGTTAATTCTCTCCCTCATACACACACACACACACACACACACACACTAGGGGTGTTGCAAGCTTTTTAAAAGTGGGGTGTCCTGGTAGCCTGACATAGCCCGCCCATAATACTGCTGTTCATCCGTATTCATGGTCTGGAGGTTCTTTAACTGACGCGATTATAGGGTGTGTGTGGGGGGGTTATCCATCTCTCCTCAGGAGGAGTTCTCACACTGACACCTGTTTTCCTCAAAACAAAGGAAAAGTGATCTGGGCAGGATCTAGGCTGCTCTATGCTTTTGGACACAAGCCTAGGCTATATCATTTTATATAAACTATATGTAAATCACAAGCCTAGGCTATATATCATTTTATATAAACTATATGTAAATCACAAGCCTAGGCTATATCATTTTATATAAACTATATGTAAATCACAAGCCTAGGCTATATATCATTTTATATAAACTATATGTAAATCACAAGCCTAGGCTATATATCATTTTATATAAACTATATGTAAATCACAAGCCTAGGCTATTATCATTTTATATAAACTATATGTAAATCACAAGCCTAGGCTATATATCATTTTATATAAACTATATGTAAATCACAAGCCTAGGCTATTATCATTTTATATAAACTATATGTAAATCACAAGCCTAGGCTATATATCATTTTATATAAACTATATGTAAATCAAATCCACTGTTCTTCCCAATACTGTAACTGCGTTGGCTTATAACACCTGAAAAGCTATGACTGTGTGACTGCCCACCCACAGTGCTCAAGGCCCAATGCTCCACCCAGCGCTCACAAATGGAACTGCAGGTAGGGTTTTGTATTCTGTATTCACACAAGTAACAAAGATAGAGTCAAGTCTGTTTATGACTCTAGCCTAGTGCAGTCGATGACACTAAAGGCGCAGTGCAGAAATGTAGAATACGGAGGACTAATTCTGCGAGGTTCCACACTAAAGGCTCCAGATGTAAATGCGTTACATTATTAGACAAATAATTAGATTACAACAAGTACAAGCAGAGAGGATTCAAGCGGAGCTCACTATTCCATGATCTTTGGTACAAGGGAGCATGAGAATGTGAAGAACACCGTTCTTATCGTGGGTCTTTCTTCACTATCGCGAGATTTCAACGTCGACTAATTTGAGCGGAAGTAGCTTGTGAGTCTCTTTTCCGGCGGCCATAGCGGAGCATCGGGTGGGTAAGACATTCTGGCTAACATGAATTAAAACATCTAACTCCATCCTCCGTGTAAAACTTCTCACCGTTCCCCTCCATATTCCAATAATCAGTCCTTTGATTGCGGTTGTCCATCAGATGCCAGTATTACAGCGATAGGAAGGCAAAAGTGGAAGTTATAGCAAAGAAGACTTCGGCTACCGCTAGCATATGAGCAAATGTTTCTGCCCCACCATAATTCTGTGTCTCCGTGTCGCTAAACGCCTGTGTTGTGTTAGAGTTCTGGGTTAATACAAGCTGTTCTAGTTTGTGTGCTGTCCAGAAACGGCCGTGACATTCTACTATTACTCCGGTTATAGGGGACTACCGCCTGGGAACTCAAACTGGATAGCAAGGCAAGGAGCTGTGAGGCTAACAGGCTAACTAGCTTTAAACGTGTCTCTGTGTGCTGCACTCCGGGGCTGATTCTCGGCCTGCGGTAGGCAGTTTGGCTTCATTTTCACCTGAGTCCGCTTGGCTCTGGTACTGATCTGGTGACTTTAGGGACCCTTAGAGTATGAATCTGGCTGTACTGTGCGATCAGGCTTGTCAACAGTGGTAGCGTTCCAGTTAGCATGCCTAGCTCTCACTCTTTGCTCTGCATGTGTGTGTGTGTGTGTGTTGGCGTTCAATCGGAAGTAGATTTTCTGTATTATCATTTGTAAGAAGTTGGCTTGAAGTGTGTTTTGGTCATGTCTTTGGTCGTGATGCTGGTCTGGTGTTGATGTTGGATAAGTCTAGTTAGGATGGAGAATGAAGGGGGGGGGGGTGCAGCAACAGTCACTGGAAAGCTGAAAGTTTTCAGTCATCAGTAACAGAGGATGTGGAGTAGAAACAATTTTACTTCCTAGCCTGTTATTTACCTGTGTGTGTGCTGAAAGGATAACTTCCATCAATGTCAACAGGGTCTTAGGCTGAGTAGAAAGTTTTATATCTTAGGCTGTCATTTACCTGTGTGTGCTGAAAGTGTGTTTGTGTATTTGTGTTTGTAGGCATCATGAAGCTGAATCCCTTCGTCACGTCCTCTCGGCGTAAGAACCGCAAGAGGCACTTCAACGCCCCGTCTCACATCCGCAGGAAGATCATGTCCTCCCCCCTCTCCAAGGAGCTGAGGCAGAAATACAACGTCCGCTCCATGCCCATCCGCAAGGACGATGAAGTCCAGGTGAGCGACCCACACACGCATCCGCCCTATGCATATCCGCAAGGACGATGAGGTCCAGGTGACACACACACACACCAGGAACATGTTCATATGCAAGAATGGTGAGGTCTGGTAACACAAGTCACACATCATGCGTCCACTTAACCCACCTGCAATGATTAGGTCCAGGTGATGCTCCCCTGTCTCATGGCTATAAAATGTACACACACACACACACACACACTCACACACTCATAATCCTCCATCCATTCCAATCCTCAAAGCTATATGATGTGCACACACACTTTGTGCTTCTTTCAATGCTATGGCTAATGGCCGACGTTTCTGTGTGTGTGTGTTTGTTCCCAGGTGGTGCGTGGCCACTACAAGGGTCAGCAGATCGGTAAGGTGGTGCAGGTCTACCGTAAGAAGTACGTCATCTACATTGAGCGCGTGCAGAGAGAGAAGGCCAATGGCACCACCGTACACGTCGGCATCCACCCCAGCAAGGTGTGTATCTTCCCCCCTCTCTCTCGTGTGTCATAGTGTGTGTGTGTGTGTACACCACAGCATTCACCTCATCAAGGTGTGTATCTTCCCCCTCTCGTGTCATACTGTGTGTGTGTGTACACCTCAGCATTCACTCCAGCAAGGTGTGTGTGTGAGAGGGCAGAGACTGTGCGGCTGCCCAAACAACTACAGGGGTGATTTGTGGTTATTATTGATAGATGATCAGTTGTGTTGTCATAGGAACGGTTGGAGTGATGGTTGATGGGACAGCTGGATGTGTCTAGAGGTCCTAATAGAGGGGTGTGTGTGTGTGATCTCCACTGTGAGTTGGGTGTGTGTGTGTGTGTGTGATCTCCTCTCTGTGTTGAGGCGCTGTGTGTGTGTTATCTCTGTGTGTGAGTGTTTAGTCAGTATTGAGTTGGATGTGTTTGGTCCTTGGTCCACATTTGCAAGTGAGACTTGGTCTAGTTTTGGAGCGGAGTAGTTTTAGAGTGTGTGTGTGTGTGTGTGTGTGAGCGAGTGTGAGTGAACATGGATTTCGTTTCTGGGGCTGAAACCTCTAGATAACTGATGGTGGACCGGCCGCAGGTCTCTGAACTTTTATCATAGGTGTGTGTGTGTGTGAGATCAGAGTTGGTGTAGATTAAGTCCAGATAAGCTGCCTGGTTGGTCAGTGTTTTGGCAGGTGTGTGTGGTGGGCCAGGTAGTTAATGTGAGTACCTTGTGCACACCCTGTGTGTGTGTGTGTGGTTTATGGCCTTGAGTAGTTGTGCTATGGTAAACTAGTCTCTGGACTGGATGTTTGAGTAGTTTGCTCCTGACTGTGAGCTCATTAGCTTTGATGTGGAGATGGGAAATTAAGCCTTTGGGGTTGTGTTTGTGTGTGTGTGCGCGCGCGTGCCCACTAAGCTAAAGGCCATTGCGCTTGTGTGTGTTGCTGAGTTCAGTAGTTTGAGTGTAGTTGTGTGTATTTTTGGCAAAACACTTCGGTCATCGCTGAGAGCTATTTGGAAATCGTCCAGAGGCTCTTGTGCACACACACTTAAAAGTGCGCGCACGTGAACTTTCGCTAACTTTCAGAGACAAATGGAGAATTTGATCACTGAGTATTTGTAGCAAGTCGAATTGTTTGATTCATCAAGTGTAATGAGTTTAACCTAGGTTCAGGAAAATGGGATTTGATAGGCATCACAAGTTTTTAATCAAGCAGACTGGCATAGTCTGTATGGGCTACGCAGCAGTCATGGGGGGGGGTGTGTGTGTGTCTCTTTTGTTCACTTATGGCCACATGCAGTCATCCTGAGGGGAGTGTGTGTGTGTTTGCGCGTGCGTGCGTTGCTGCAGGCTTGTTGGACAGTAGTGATCTGTGTTTGATTATTTTGTGTTTAATATCGGAGTCGGTCCAATCCTGTGTGTGTAAGGGTGTGTTGATGAAATGGATTATGAGTGGTGCCAACTGTCTTATCTGTTTGTGAAATAACCTGTGTGTGTGTGTGTGTGTGTGTCAGGTGGTGATCACCCGTCTGAAGCTGGACAAGGACCGCAAGAAGATTCTGGAACGCAAGGCCAAGTCCAGGCAAGACGGCAAGGAGAAGGGCAAATACAAGGAGGAGACCATTGAGAAGATGCAGGAGTGAACATGACCCTTTTGTTAACAATAAAACTGTACAAAACACCAGCCACCTGCCCAATGCCTCTTGCTTTCTTTACACACACACGCACGCACGTGCGCACGGGCATCTGTTTAGCTCAGGCCATCACAGCCTGCCTTCCTGAAAGGCCAACTAGTCTCAGACACACACACTCACACACACTCTTTAGACCTGGTAGTGTGGCACACAACAGAAGTGGTTCCTCTGTAGATAGCAAAATTATGTTTGGTTCTCTATGTGTCTGTCCTGTGCCAGTCTTGAAAGTGTGAGGGGTGGGGGTGTGTGTGTGTGTGTTTTTGTCACTGGATATGGGAGATGTCCAAGGTTTCGACAATTCGACAAGGTTTCACAGGTTTCGACAATTTCCTGAATATGAGAAGGTTCCCTTTGGGTTCACTCGTAAATGTTTAGTGTAGATTCCTGTTAATCTGCTTTTAATGTAGTCTACTTCACACTTAATCTGCTCTTGGTGTAGTCTACTTCACACTGAAGTTAAATTCCACAAACATCAAACTGTAAAGTCGGAAGTTGGGTTGAATGATGACTCGTGTCCCTAACTGGAGACATTTCCTAAAAGTTGTTTGGTTGTGACTTGACTATTGACCCCTTGGAAAAACTCCCCCAGGGAAATTAAAGTTTCCAGTTGCTCAGTAGTATCAACACAATACATATAAAATATAAAGTGCAAAAGGCATCAAGAACAATAAACCACTGCAATAATGTATCACAATGGCACAATATTATTACATAAGTGATGGATAAATTAGGATAAAGTATTGCACATTTAGAAAATAATTATTTGGTTGCAATGCAATTCCCCATTAATAACTAATGTTTCTAAATGGATAGTAACTGCCTCTGGGAAACAGCTGGAGTAGTTCCTGGCCTCTCCATCATCCCGTACCCGACCCGTGCAGATACCCCAGCCGCCGCCGCCGCCGCGCGCACTATGGTGGTTAATCTCACTGAGAGAAGTCATCACACATAGGATGCAAAGCAGCCATGTTTGTTTTTGGACAATAAATCTCCTCCGAGGAACTATCAGGTGGTACTTAACTTCTCAGAATCGGAAAACTTTCTAACGCTATGAAACAACAGAGTGACAGCGGTCTGTCTCCATCATCAGGTAGACGTGAGTACAGGCCATAGAATTATATTTTTTATGCGTACAGGCCTCGTGCACACACACCGTCGTCACTCCTCACACACACACACATACACACCGCCGTCACTCCTCTCCAATCATCCGTGAACGGTCATGTGACCGCGCGCTTCCTCGTCTGACGGGCTTGCAGGTTGGCTCGCGACTGGTGCACCAACAACACAAGAAGTTTATCTTCGTTTTCAAAGTCCGACTGCAGTCGCTCCATCTCCGGTGAAACGAGCTTCAGAATGGCGGAGCTCCGGTTCCTCATCCCGCTGGCCGTGATGACGGTGTTCTGGGGGATAGTTGGCGGCGTGGTGCCCTGGTTTATTCCCAAAGGACCGAACAAGGGGTGAGTTTACGCATACGACACCGACATGGAACAAAGGCCAAATCATTTATTTATTTATTTATTTTTTTTTTGCAAAGGTTCTAATCCATATAAACTTTTATTCAAAGTCTAATTCAGTTTGATAAAATGTGAGGAAGTTTTAAATCGTTAAAAAACAAATAGCCTATTGAATAAATTAAAGTGTTAAGGGCGACTCAGTGAAATTGGCACCAGGAATGCGTCTTTTCTTATGACATTGAGAAGTTAAAGTGTTTAAAGTGCAATTTTTTCACTCATCTAGGCTGGAACCTTTCTTTACTCCCTTAACCTCAAATCTCTTGTAGACCTGAATGTCTTAAATAACGCCTCATTTAGGGGTTCTGGTGAGACTAGCTGAATAAAAGTTTGGCAATATTAGCAGCCAGTCAGTCAGTCAGTCTCGTGCGTGTGCGTCAGGTGGAACTTTGGGTTAAATTTAGTTCTCTTCCTCCTCGCGCTGTCACTCCGAGTTTCCCAGCCGAACTCCGGTCGTGTGTAACGTGTCTCTCTCTCTCTCTCTCTCTCTCTCTCTCTCTCTCTCTCTCTCTCTCTCTCTCTCTCTGTGTGTGTGTGTGTGTGTCTCATCTGTGGTCTCATCTGTGGCCGGTATCCAGTCGGGAGCGGAAAGCGCATCTGTTGTGTAATTAGAATCAGTCTGTTCTGTAGATATTTGTGATTTAGTTAGTTTGAGTTTAATTAACGGGATATTTCCCCTCCTCTCTCTCTCTCTCTCTCTCTCTCTCTCTCTCCCTCTCTCTCTCTCTCTGGCAGGGTTATTGTCACCATGCTGGTGCTCACGGCTGTGTGCTGCTATCTCTTGTAAGTATCACTATTCCAGACATGTGTCACTGTGCTGTGACTAACTGTTCCCCCTCCCTCCCCCTGTGTGTGTGTGTGTGTGTGTGTGTGTGTGTGTGTGTGTGTGTGTTCAATGGCATCCCATGCTGCAAAGCAAGTCCATTAGCGTGGAGCGGAAAAGGGAAAATATTGATCCGGAACAGAACAGCAGCTCCAGTTGAGCTGAACAGAAACACACACACACACACACACACACACACACACACACACACAGAGAACAGCAGCTCCAGTTTAGTTGAACAGAAACTCAAACGCATTAATTGATGACGAATGTAGAGTTGGAGTGTAGAGTTAAGGCTGGGTTATACCTCTTTTTCAGCCTATCGCCGACAGGCCGGCGCAGTGAGTTTTGGTTTATACTACCCGACGAACAAGGAAGTAGCTTTTCGTTCTCGAGCGACGAGAGCACAGAGCAGGCGGCTCGAGAGGACCAATCACAGCGGCTCCTGCTGCCGTTTACTGCGTCGCTGTCTGCGGCCAGTCACATTTTTGGGGTGCACACGCAGTCACTACGGAGGGGGGTAAAATAGCTGCGAGGCTCACTGCATTATCGCGCAGTTACGTTTGTTCCTGACTATAAATCAGCCACTAGAGCGGACAGACCATCACTAATGAGTGAGAAGCCAGGCTGGGGGGGTCTATGGAGTATTCCCCTTGTTTTACGCACCCAAAACCCCTTTTTACACACACACACACACACACACACACACACACACACACACACACACACACACACACACACACACACACTCACACCCAGGCTGTGGGGTCTATGGAGTATTCCCCTTGTTTTACGCACCCAAAACCCCTTTTTACTTAAATGAATTCAGCGCACCATTCTCCCTCACCTGAGCCCAACTGCAGGTAAATGTGGTCACATACTTGAGCGTTTAAATATCACATACTGTAGTATCACAGATGTAGGTCTGCCCGTTGCTATGCTGTAGATGATATGGTGTAGTAGGGATACCGTATGTCTGTGTTACAACAGTAGTGTGTGTGTGTGTGTTAGTTTAGTACTGTTAGTGTGCTAGTGTTAATGTGTGTGTTATACTGACACACACACACAGGCAGTACCAGTAGTGTGAGTGTGTTAGTTTAGTACTGTTAATGTGTGTGTGAGACTGAGACTGTTAATGTGTGTGTTATACTGACACACACACACGCGCACACACACAAACACAGGCAGTACCAGCAGTGTGAGTGTGTGTTAGTTTCCTGAGTGCTGTGGTGAATTATTCAGCTGGTTGGTTGGTGATCAGCGCTGATCGTCTCCATGACTCCCTGATGGTCTCCATGACGACTACCTGCCCGTCACGGGAGCTGAGGCTCCTCCATTATTCACCAACAGAGCAGCTGGAGCACTTCCACACATCACCACTGGGGGCGCCACTCTACTCTCACTCTTTGTGTGTGTGTGTGTGTGTGTGTGTTTGTTGCAGCTGGCTCATTGCTATCCTGTCTCAGCTCAACCCGTTGTTTGGCCCGGCGCTGAAAAATGATGTCATCTGGTACCTGCAGTACCACTGGCCCTAGAGGCCACGCCCCTTAGGTAAGCACTGCTCATGACCTATGACCTTTGACCTAGTCACCACTCCTTTAACCTTTAGCAGGGAGTAGGCCTACATATTCCCTGTCCAGCTACATATAAAGTGCAGTCTGTGATATTTAGTCCATAAATGAGTGAAAATGGCCCATTTAGCCTGAAGCCCCATAGAAGCCCATAGATTTCCACTGACTCACTGCTGACCTCCAGTGGAATTGTAATGTAACTGCAGTTTGGGATGAGTCAATGGGGAGAGAATAGAGCTCTGCTCTGCCTCACCATAAACACCGCCCAGCACCACACACACACCGCACACACACACACACCGAACCGCACCACTGTTGGGATGCATCTCCTTGGGCTACATTACACACACTCTTATCTAGACGTCCACAACACACACACACACAGATTCTCATTCTAGAGGTATAGAACACACACACACACACACATAGCTAACTAGAGGTCGAGAACACGCATACATACTCAGAGTTATCTAGAGGTATAGAACACACACACGGCTGTCTAGATGTCTAGAAAACACAGACACACACACACACACACACTCTTATTGCTACAGACTACAAATCCGATGATTCCATTGTTGGGGTGCAGTAAATTGCAGATTGCACTTTTATGTTGAGAATGACACGTGTGTGTGTGCGCGTGTGTGTATTTTAGACCCCTGGGCTTCTGATCCTGCCAGACACACCGAAGCCTCTGCACAGAAAACTGCCGACCCTGAAGAAGTGTGTGTGTGCGCGCGTGCCTGTGCCTTATAGAGGTTTCTGCTGTCCATGTGTGTGAATGTGAGAGTTTGAAGGTTTGTGTGTGTGTATAAGTGCACATGTGAGTGAGTTTGAAAGTCTGTTGTGTGTGTTGATTTGGCTTTGATTGCATTCCAGTTTTACACTTCAAGGTCACTGGAGCACCTTGTCTGTAATCATAGAAAGTCGTGTGTGTGTGTGTGTGTGTGTGTGTGTGTGTGTGTGTGTGTGTGTGTGTGTAAAATATGTATCTTTGCATAAATTATGTTTCTCATTCATTACATTTGAAAACAGGACGCTGTAATGTACATTATTGGACTTTATTAAAACATTAAAACCAAAGACTGCAGAAATAACACAGTTCAGTCACTTCTGTGTGTGTGAGTGAGTAGAGAGAGAGAGAGAGAGGGAGACCTCATGTATCTTTGGGAATGCGTGGCCGTGTGTCTGTACACTCACACTCCTCCCTATGTGTGACGTCAGGGCTGCGTGTGAGTGTGTGTGTGTGTGAGCGTTGTTTCTCCTGGCAGGGGGGGCAGCAGGCTGTATGTCCGCGCTCTCTGCACACGTCACAGCTCAGCACCAGCTGGCAGCACCGTGGAGGACAA
>JAODXP020000010.1:10562352-10579852 GCA_027497455.2 Sardinella longiceps | reverse complement strand
CGCTGCTGGTGCTGTTGCTGCTCGAGGGCCAGATGTGTGTGTCGCTCCTGTTGCTCCAGGGCCACGCGTGTGTGTTGCTCCACCTCCTCCGCGTGTGTGTGAGCCACGTGCTTGTGCACCTGCGCCGCCTCCGTGAACGTCTCACCACAACAGCTCCAGCCGAGTGACGCGCTCCTACGCGACGCCACAAACTCCGCAAACACCTGCACGACAAAACACTTCAATCTCCTAATCTCACGCCATTCTCACCCTAATATACTCTAATCTCCTAATCTCACGCCATTCTCACCCTAATATACTCTAATCTCCTAATCTCACGCCATTCTCACCCTAATATAATCTAATCTCACCCCAACCAGCTCCCAACTCCGCAAACACCTGGAGTTTAACCCACTCTCCCCAATCTCACGTCAATCCCACCCCAATCCAACCAAATTCAGACACTTGGATTATGAGCCCGCCCGCCCACACACACACACACACACACACACCTCAGAGAAAGGGGAACTAATTTACGCATCAGAATGGGGTCATTCCATGTCAAATCACCGAATGTCCCCGCTCGACCATCTCAGATATGTGCTGAAAAAATTCCAGGAGGTTCACACATCTCCCATTGGGAAAACTGTAGAATTTTAGCTCCCAACTCCTTATCGTGTTGTCGTAAAAAAATATTTTGTCAACTAACCCCAGACCTGTTTTGAGCAGAGTTTTTGGGGAGCCAATTTCAGAGGGCTGTATCTTGAAAAGTATTCAGGTAGGTCCTTCAAATTTTCAAGGGTCAATGTCTGGCACCAAGTACTTGTAGAATGTGGACTTTTACATGTCTGCTTTTGGTTTATCAACGATTTCTGGGGGCTTGAATTTGCCTGGAATTTTTACACTACCCTCTGTGGCAGCATGTTTGAAGGACTGTGGAAAGTGCAATTTCAAAGACAGAAACTTGATATTACACATACACCTTCCCATATATGTGTTGTACTTTGTAGTCTAAAACTGATCTTCTGTGATGAGCAGTTTGGAAGATATTGAAGTTTAAAAATGGGAAAAATAAATTTGGTACCGTTTTTGGCATCTTATACCAAAAAAATGACAGCATCCACAAACATAAAATTTACTTTTCAAAAAAGTCTAGATGTCTGTTTTTAACATATCAAAAAATTGTGATGGTGTTTTGCCTCATTTTTGCAAAATGATTTTTTGAAAATGGGGTGTTCGCATGCACTCACAGCACTCATGGGCCATGAAGCCATTTTCAAATGCTAACAAAATGCTCTGGATTCATGACACACAGCTTAAACTCAACAAAATGCTTCACTTGATGCATGGTTAACTATACCCGAAAGATGACCTTTACACAACCTTTATATACTGAAATATTGGAGCTCCAACTTATGCAACAACTTGTGCTTGTTTCATTTGTTTTTTAACATAATTTAGAAGAAAAAACAAGATGTGTGCCTCAGTTAGTATCATACATACATATATTTATCTATGATAAGAATTGTCTTTGACAATCTAGTAGATTTGATTATTTTTATTATTATTATATTATTATATTGTTATTATCATCAAACGTTTTGAATTTGAATGTATCATATTCAATATAATGCTGGTAACTTTGGGACAACTTAAAGTTCAAGCCAGACATTGACAAGAGTTGTCTCAAAGCTACCTGCTTTTTAAAATGTGATAAATTCAATAAGAGTGATAAATAATAAATTAACAATAATCAAATATAGACTGTCAAAGACTCTTCTTATCAGCAATATATATATATATAATACTAACTATAGCACACAGGTTGTTTTTTCTTCTAAATTATGATACAACCTAAACGTTTTCAGTGAAAACAAGTTAAAGTTTTCCCCTTATTGGAGCTCCAATATTTCAGTATATAAAGGTTGTGTAAAGGTCATCTTTCGGGTATAGTTGACCATGCATCAAGTGAAGCATTTTGTTGAGTCTGAGCTGTGTGTCATGAATCCAGAGCATTTTGTTAGCATTTGAAAATGGCTTCATGGCCCATGAGTGCTGTGAGTGCATGCGAACACCCCATTTTCAAAAAATAATTTTGCAAAAATGAGGCAAAACACCATCACAAATTTTTGATATGTTAAAAACAGACATCTAGACTTTCTAAAAAAGTAAATTTTATGTTTGTGGATGCTGTCATTTTTTTGGTATAAGATGCCAAAAACGGTACCAAATTTATTTTTCCCATTTTTAAACTTCAATATCTTCCAAACTGCTCATCACAGAAGATCAGTTTTAGACAACAAAGTACAACACATATATGGGAAGGTGTATGTGCAATATCAAGTTTCTGTCTTTGAAATTGCACTTTCCACAGTCCTTCAAACATGCTGCACACAGAGGGTAGTGTAGAAATTCCAGGCAAATTCAAGCCCCCAGAATTCGTTGATAAACCAAAAACAGACATGTAAAAGTCCATATTCTACAAGTACTGGTGCCAGACATTGACCCTTGAAAATTTGAAGGACCTACCTTGAATACTTTTCAAGATACAGCCCTCTGAAATTGGCTCCCCAAAAACTGCTCAAAACCGGTCTGGGGTTAGTTGACAAAATATTTTTTTTAACGACAAAATGATAACGAGTTGGGAGCCAAAATTTTGCAGTTTTCAAAATGGGAGATGTGTGAACCTCCTGGAATTTTTCAGCCAAATCTGAGATGGTCGAGCGGGACATTCGGTGATTTGACAAGGAATGACCCAATGTTTAATTCAAATGGAACCTGGTCTTAAAATGCACCTGCCCCTCTTTCAGACATGTGACCATTTTAAACAAGAACCCATACTGTCATAGCGCAGGGTCGTCATCATGGGGGAGGTTTGGTGGCAGGTTTTAACGTTACAGGTTATCCTTGAATGGGGAAAACTCTCCATTTATGGCCAAATTATTCACAGTCAGCCACTGCCATGGCAACAACAGCTGCCTGTTTCTGAAAACCAAAACTTTCATGTGATTATAAAAAATACACAAATAAATAAATAAATAAATAAATAAATAAATAAATAAATACTGCAGTTTAATGTTGGCAGCTTCAAAGGTCTTGGGTTTTTTTGCTGACAGTCAGCTGTGTAAAAAGCATTTTTCTTGAAATTCTGATGTGGATCTTTGTCAAATGCCTTCAAGTGTAACTTTCCCTTCCCCTTCCCCTTCCAAAGAGAAGCTTTCAGCTAATGTTTATCTATCGATTTATTTCAACACTTCAACACAAACCAGATTTATTTCCCTTCACTATTTACCACATTTAGCCATCTCACATCTAGCTGGGCCTTTACCCGACTGTGACTAACTTAGAGGCTAAATGGACTAACGTTACATAGGATGGTATCTGTCAGTGTTACCAGGCTGGTGTCAAGTCTGGACTGCGGGCGGCTATGGTATGTCACATCACAACTACAGTCACATCTCCAGCCTCCTACCAGTTACTCCAAACCCATATTTCCATTGAAGCTTTGGTAGCCTTTCAGGTACTTTTGCAAACCTTACCGCGATACTGGGGCACATAAACACCGTCAATAAAGTTGAAGTGGCGCATTTGATGCAAACTAACTCGGCAAACTACCAGCAGCACATACGGATAGATAGTTCTAAAGACAAAGTGGATGAAAGTGAGACTGACCCGTCTCTTGGTGTGCGTGTAGGCCCGTCTGGGAGCGGTCATCTCCGGCTTGTCGTGCACCACAGCATCGGCAGACAGCTTCTCCACATCCAGACTCCCCAGTAGAGAGTCTGTGTTGATGTCCGGATCCATGGACAGCTCCGCTCCACACTCACTGAAGTTGGGCGGCTGGACGGAGATTCGTGTATTTTCCTTCGGGCAGCAATATAATATCCTCCCCCCGACTCCAGTCTCGAACCACGGATGCGTGTGACGGGTGAATGGCTACCACTCCGTATTCAGCGACTCCAAAAGCTTTCACCGCGGTTTCGGCTCTTCACACACCCGGGGCTCTTTCCATGCCATCCACGCATGCCACCATAGACCCGCCGCCGGAAGACAGCTGGTTGTGACTTCCGGATTGTAAGAGATGAGATTTTCAAAAAAAAAAAAATCTTTCTTTTTTTTTTAACTTTAATCCTTATTTTAAGGTTACTGGCGTGGTATTATTGTCATATCAGATAAAAACAATCAAATAAACTACATAGGAGAGAGAAAATAAAGTAATGTCTAAAATTTCTCTGCTAATGTTAGGGATGTTTAGGCCCGTCATAATAAAAGTCCCTCATCGTGATTCACACTGATGTGAAAGTTGAGACAGTAGAGGGCGCTGATAGGCCGCCATATTTTTTGGCACTTCTGTTTTTGGAGCAAATTAAATCATTTTATTGCCACAAATAGTCCGGCTTTCAGTCTAGCAAATGACTGGATTTTGTACAGATAATACCTATTTTGCTTATTTTTACCATAAAAACCACTTGAATTGACTTATAGGCTAAATATAAGGTTTCAGAAAAACATTTTTTTTTTTTTACTCAGAATCTAACAACACATGTTGAGGGTTTATTTGTGTGTGTGTGTGTGTGTGTGTGTGCACGGCCGGTTCTAGCTTTGTCTCTGCCCTAGGCCATGTGTGTGTTCACCCATATAAGTGTCTCTGGTTCACCTTACTGTTGGCTTGATAGTGATGATCTGCACCTGTGATGAAGTGTTTAATTAACACATTGATTATCAACAACACAGAATGCTGTATGAAGTTTTTTTTATTAATAGAACATATACAATAAACATAATAAAGATATTAAACATGATAAGTGATTAATCTCATTTTTATATTCCATTCCAGTAGCACTGCTTGTGTTTGTTGGTAACAGCAAATAATAGTAAATTGTCTCCAGGTGCTTTTTTAATGCTTTTTTCATGCTTCTCCAGTCTTAGATGCTAGGGTTGTGTGTGTGTGTGTGTGTGTGTGTGTGTGAGTGTGTTTGTCTCACCATAGGCTACTAGTAAAAGACGATTACTGACTGTAGGCAACTTGTGTGTATGTAGTATGCATGTCTGTGTGTGTGTGTGTGTGTGTATGTGTGTGTGTGTGTGTGTGTGTATCTCAGATGATGCCAGGTCAGTTGAGTCCGTCGTTGACTGGCGACATCATCCAAAGCTTTGTACAGGTGTGTGTGTGTGTGTGTGTGTGTCTCAGGTCAGTTGAGTTCGTCGTCGTCACTGGCGACATCATCCAAAGCTTTGTCGAGCCGCTCGGCATGCTGGGAGCTTTGCCCCTGTAACTCACACACACACACACACACACACACACACACACACACACACACACACACACACACACATTAACACACACGCATGAACACACACACACACACACACATACACACACACAAGTGCGTCATTTTAGCCGGGGACGCCGGGGATATGTCCCAGGGACTTTTTGTCATGACAGATTTTGTCCCCAGCACTATTGACAATTGAAAATAACATATCATTAACACAAAATCTCTAAGCATGGTAGGCTACGTAAATGCCAGGGCTACGATATCCACGCGAATGCAAGGAAAGTTGTCTGCTTGCGCAATTAATTGTAACGTTGGATCAGCAGTTGCGCTCATATTGAATTCCTCCACTGCCAGAGAATTTTCAAAAATAAAGCCAATCTCACTTAAGGCAAAAAAAAAAAAAAACAGGCAAGGTCTAAACAACAGCTGTGCTCATCTTGGTGTAAAACAAAGCAGATTTTCCCTAGGCCTTATGCGCAAATTTACATTTACTTTGTGGTAGGTAGCCTATCTCATTGAGTGTAGATCATGTTACTTAGCCTACTGTACAAGATCAGACATAGACTAGGCTACTTCAGTGTGTTCATGTAGCCTAGGCTAAAGTCTGAATCGAAGACTAGTCACTTTGGTGAAGTTATAGGAAGTTACCGCAAGCTTTTCTTTGAAGACATCAGCTGGTGAAGTATTGCGTCTTTTAACCGTTCAGCCCGACGTTTGTTGACCAAGAGATGAACGTTTTGTTTGGGACTTATATTGCTATCAAACTGTGTGGTTACAATAATTTACATTGGGACTAATAGAGCAGTTAGTTCATAGGAACCATTGAGTTTGTTTTCGGGACGTTTAATGACTTTTAAAAGCATAACTTTTAAAAGCGTCTTTCTGCATCACTGGCCGGGGCAGCTATTTTTCTTTTGAATTAGTCCCGTACATTTTCTGTCTATTGTAGGCTTTACTATTCTTTGGAAAGGTAAAGGCTACATAATAATTTATACCCTGGTCCTCGGACACATCGCTCACTCCGCCCTGAGATGAGCCTACTCATTCATTCATTTATTAGGTAGCCTATGCAGGCCTAAATCATCGAGAACATAACAAGAAGATTTTTGGCAAATAGACGGAGGTTACAATGCGCTGTGTTTCAAATTGCTGCACGTTTAGGCTACCTTGATTGCATTCAGCTATACACCGGAATACAGGTCATTAGGCCTTTTGCATTTTGGCAAGAGTCGTTTAGTTCACAGCCAGGGAGCAGTTGTTCAGCCAGGCTAGCAGCTGAAATCTTTGCATCTCCACATTTCGTTATTATTGTACATTCGTTATTATAAGACATAGGCTAGCCTATATCAGCTCTAGTGGTCTGTCTGAGTAGCCTACATATCTATGGTAAATTATTTAATAACCAACTTAAGTGTGAAAACGTTTTTAGGCTATTTAGGTTTGTGAGAATTAAAATAGGCTAGTGATTTATAAAATAAGCATCGCATTGTCATCGAAAGGGATCATGTTAATTAGCCTATTTTTCCGTCACATTAGAAGCTTTATTTTAGCCTACGTTATAGCCTAGGTCTGACTGAGATCTGCCGAGAGAGCGCAGCAGATTGCAACCGCTACTCGCGTGCGCAAAGCTGCCCAAACATAAATTCCTCACGTATCACCTAGATAGGTCTAGATAATAGTTTTTTTTTCTGCGAAAAGATAGGCTTACATATTGCAATTTTGTATAGACAGAAGCATAAAAGAAACATTAAGAAATTTCTATCCCTAGCACTTTGGAACCAAGCTGTATATCAGTGTTTTTGTCCCCAGCACTTCAGAAACCAAACTGACGCCCTTGCACACACACACACACACACACACACACACACACACACACACACTGTAACTCCGCGTCTCGTGCGTGTAGCTCCGCCTCCAGGCGTTCCCGATGCCATGCCCTCCTGTTGTGCAGGTGCTTCATGGGAAACGGATTGAGCTCATCAAACGCCACGCTACGCAACTTCCTGAGGAGGTCAAAGGGCACACATTATTGTGTGTGTGTGTGTGTGTGTGTGTGTGACTGACCTGGTGTCAGTAATAGTCTTGGGGAAGAAGAAAAGGTACTGATAGATCTCAGTGTGTGTGTGTGTGTGTGTGTGTGTGTGTGTGTGTGTGTGTGTGTGTGTGAGACTGACCTGGCATCAGTAATAGTCTTGGGGAAGAAGAAAAGGTACTGATAAATCTCAGTGTGTGTGTGTGTGTGTGTGTGTGTGTGTGTGTGTGTGTGTGTGTGTGTGTGTGTGAGACTGACCTGGCATCAGTAATAGTCTTGGGGAAGAAGAAAAGGTACTGATAGATCTCAGTGTGTGTGTGTGTGTGTGTGTGTGTGACTGACCTGGCATCAGTAATAGTCTTGGGGAAGAAGAAAAGGTACTGATAGATCTCAGTGTGTGTGTGTGTGTGTGTGTGTGTGTGTGTGTGTGTGTGTGTGTGTGTGTGTGTGAGACTGACCTGGCATCAGTAATAGTCTTGGGGAAGAAGAAAAGGTACTGATAGATCTCAGTGTGTGTGTGTGTGTGTGTGTGTGTGTGTGTGTGTGTGTGTGTGTGTGTGTGTGTGTGTGTGTGTGTGTGTGACTGACCTGGCATCAGTAATAGTCTTGGGGAAGAAGAAAAGGTATTGATAGATCTCAGTGTGTGTGTGTGTGTGTGTGTGTGTGTGTGTGTGTGTGTGTGTGTGTGTGTGTGTGTGTGTGAGACTGACCTGGCATCAGTAATAGTCTTGGGGAAGAAGAAAAGGTACTGATAGATCTCAGTGTGTGTGTGTGTGTGTGTGTGTGTGTGTGTGAGACTGACCTGGCATCAGTAATAGTCTTGGGGAAGAAGAAAAGGTACTGATAGATCTCAGTGTGTGTGTGTGTGTGTGTGTGTGTGTGTGTGTGTGTGTGTGTGTGAGACTGACCTGGCATCAGTAATAGTCTTGGGGAAGAAGAAAAGGTACTGATAGATCTCAGTGTGTGTGTGTGTGTGTGTGTGTGTGTGTGTGTGTGTGAGACTGACCTGGCATCAGTAATAGTCTTGGGGAAGAAGAAAAGGTACTGATAGATCTCAGTGTGTGTGTGTGTGTGTGTGTGTGTGTGTGTGTGTGTGTGTGTGTGTGTGTGTGTGACTGACCTGGCATCAGTAATAGTCTTGGGGAAGAAGAAAAGGTACTGATAAATCTCAGTGTGTGTGTGTGTGTGTGTGTGTGTGTGTGTGTGTGTGTGTGTGTGTGTGAGACTGACCTGGCATCAGTAATAGTCTTGGGGAAGAAGAAAAGGTACTGATAGATCTCAGTGTGTGTGTGTGTGTGTGTGTGTGTGTGTGTGTGTGTGAGACTGACCTGGCATCAGTAATAGTCTTGGGGAAGAAGAAAAGGTACTGATAGATCTCAGTGTGTGTGTGTGTGTGTGTGTGTGTGTGTGTGTGTGTGTGTGTGAGACTGACCTGGCATCAGTAATAGTCTTGGGGAAGAAGAAAAGGTACTGATAGATCTCAGTGTGTGTGTGTGTGTGTGTGTGTGTGTGTGTGTGTGTGTGAGACTGACCTGGCATCAGTAATAGTCTTGGGGAAGAAGAAAAGGTACTGATAGATCTCAGTGTGTGTGTGTGTGTGTGTGTGTGTGTGTGTGTGTGTGTGTGTGTGTGTGTGTGTGTGTGTGTGTGTGTGTGAGACTGACCTGGCATCAGTAATAGTCTTGGGGAAGAAGAAAAGATACTGATAGATCTCAGTGTGTGTGTGTGTGTGTGTGTGTGTGTGTGTGTGTGTGTGTGTGTGTGTGTGTGTGAGACTGACCTGGCATCAGTAATAGTCTTGGGGAAGAAGAAAAAGGTACTGATAGATCTCAGTGTGTGTGTGTGTGTGTGTGTGTGTGTGTGTGTGGAGACTGACCTGGCATCAGTAATAGTCTTGGGGAAGAAGAAAAGGTACTGATAGATCTCAGTGTGTGTGTGTGTGTGTGTGTGTGTGTGTGTGTGTGTGTGTGTGTGTGTGTGTGAGACTGACCTGGCATCAGTAATAGTCTTGGGGAAGAAGAAAAGGTACTGATAGATCTCAGTGTGTGTGTGTGTGTGTGTGTGTGTGTGTGTGTGTGTGTGTGGAGACTGACCTGGCATCAGTAATAGTCTTGGGGAAGAAGAAAAGGTACTGATAGATCTCAGTGTGTGTGTGTGTGTGTGTGTGTGTGTGTGTGTGTGTGAGACTGACCTGGCATCAGTAATAGTCTTGGGGAAGAAGAAAAGGTACTGATAGATCTCAGTGTGTGTGTGTGTGTGTGTGTGTGTGTGTGTGTGTGTGTGTGTGTGTGTGTGAGACTGACCTGGCATCAGTAATAGTCTTGGGGAAGAAGAAAAGGTACTGATAGATCTCAGTGTGTGTGTGTGTGTGTGTGTGTGTGTGTGTGTGTGTGTGTGAGACTGACCTGGCATCAGTAATAGTCTTGGGGAAGAAGAAAAGGTACTGATAGATCTCAGTGTGTGTGTGTGTGTGTGTGTGTGTGTGTGTGTGTGTGTGTGTGTGTGTGTGTGTGAGACTGACCTGGCATCAGTAATAGTCTTGGGGAAGAAGAAAAGGTACTGATAGATCTCAGTGTGTGTGTGTGTGTGTGTGTGTGTGTGTGTGTGTGTGTGTGTAGACTGACCTGGCATCAGTAATAGTCTTGGGGAAGAAGAAAAGGTACTGATAGATCTCAGTGTGTGTGTGTGTGTGTGTGTGTGTGTGTGTGTGTGTGTGTGTGTGTGAGACTGACCTGGCATCAGTAATAGTCTTGGGGAAGAAGAAAAGGTACTGATAGATCTCAGTGTGTGTGTGTGTGTGTGTGTGTGTGTGTGTGTGTGTGAGACTGACCTGGCATCAGTAATAGTCTTGGGGAAGAAGAAAAGGTACTGATAGATCTCAGTGTGTGTGTGTGTGTGTGTGTGTGTGTGTGTGTGTGTGTGTGTGTGAGACTGACCTGGCATCAGTAATAGTCTTGGGGAAGAAGAAAAGGTACTGATAGATCTCAGTGTGTGTGTGTGTGTGTGTGTGTGTGTGTGTGTGTGTGTGAGACTGACCTGGCATCAGTAATAGTCTTGGGGAAGAAGAAAAGGTACTGATAGATCTCAGTGTGTGTGTGTGTGTGTGTGTGTGTGTGTGTGTGTGTGTGTGTGTGTGTGTGTGTGTGTGTGTGTGTGTGTGTGAGACTGACCTGGCATCAGTAATAGTCTTGGGGAAGAAGAAAAGGTACTGATAGATCTCAGTGTGTGTGTGTGTGTGTGTGTGTGTGTGTGTGTGTGTGTGTGTGAGACTGACCTGGCATCAGTAATAGTCTTGGGGAAGAAGAAAAGGTACTGATAGATCTCAGTGTGTGTGTGTGTGTGTGTGTGTGTGTGTGTGTGTGTGTGTGTGTGTGTGTGTGTGTGTGTGTGTGTGTGTGTGAGACTGACCTGGCATCAGTAATAGTCTTGGGGAAGAAGAAAAGGTACTGATAGATCTCATGTGTGTGTGTGTGTGTGTGTGTGTGTGTGTGTGTGTGTGTGTGTGTGTGTGTGTGTGTGTGTGTGTGTGTGTGTGAGACTGACCTGGCATCAGTAATAGTCTTGGGGAAGAAGAAAAGGTACTGATAGATCTCAGTGTGTGTGTGTGTGTGTGTGTGTGTGTGTGTGTGTGTGTGTGTGTGTGTGTGTGTGTGTGTGTGTGTGTGTGTGAGACTGACCTGGCATCAGTAATAGTCTTGGGGAAGAAGAAAAGGTACTGATAGATCTCAGTGTGTGTGTGTGTGTGTGTGTGTGTGTGTGTGTGTGTGTGTGTGTGTGTGTGTGTGTGAGACTGACCTGGCATCAGTAATAGTCTTGGGGAAGAAGAAAAGGTACTGATAGATCTCAGTGTGTGTGTGTGTGTGTGTGTGTGTGTGTGTGTGTGTGTGTGTGTGTGTGTGTGTGTGTGTGTGTAGACTGACCTGGCATCAGTAATAGTCTTGGGGAAGAAGAAAAGGTACTGATAGATCTCAGTGTGTGTGTGTGTGTGTGTGTGTGTGTGTGTGTGTGTGTGTGTGTGTGTGTGTGTGTGTGTGTGAGACTGACCTGGCATCAGTAATAGTCTTGGGGAAGAAGAAAAGGTACTGATAGATCTCAGTGTGTGTGTGTGTGTGTGTGTGTGTGTGTGTGTGAGAGACTGACCTGGCATCAGTAATAGTCTTGGGGAAGAAGAAAAGGTACTGATAGATTCGTGTGTGTGTGTGTGTGTGTGTGTGTGTGTGTGTGTGTGTGTGTGTGTGTGTGTGAGACTGACCTGGCATCAGTAATAGTCTTGGGGAAGAAGAAAAGGTACTGATAGATCTCAGTGTGTGTGTGTGTGTGTGTGTGTGTGTGTGTGTGTGTGTGTGTGTGTGTGTGAGACTGACCTGGCATCAGTAATAGTCTTGGGGAAGAAGAAAAGGTACTGATAGATCTCAGTGTGTGTGTGTGTGTGTGTGTGTGTGTGTGTGTGTGTGTGTGTGTGTGTGTGAGACTGACCTGGCATCAGTAATAGTCTTGGGGAAGAAGAAAAGGTACTGATAGATCTCAGTGTTGTCCTGCAACTTCAGAATCTCCTCCTCTTTGTACTTTAATAGAGCCAGGGCATATCGGAACAGCACCTACACACACACACACACACACACACACACACACACACACACACACACACACATTCCTCTTTGTACTTTAATAGAGCCAGGGCATATCGGAACAGCACCTCACACACACACACACACACACACACACACACACACATTCCTCTTTGTACTTTAATAGAGCCAGGGCATATCGGAACACACCTACACACACACACACACACACACACACACACACACACACACACACATTCCTCTTTGTACTTTGATAGAGCCAGGGCATATCGGAACAGCACCTACAGACACACACACACACACACACACACACACACACACACACACACATTCCTCTTTATACTTTAGTAGAGCCAGGGCATATCGGAACAGCACCTACACACACACACACACACACACACACACACACACACACACACACACACACACACACATTCCTCTTTGTACTTTAATAGAGCCAGGGCATATCGGAACACACCTACACACACACACACACACACACACACACACACCATTCCTCTTTGTACTTTGATAGAGCCAGGGCATATCGGAACAGCACCTACAGACACACACACACACACACACACACACACACACACACACACACATTCCTCTTTGTACTTTAATAGAGCCAGGACATATCGGAACAGCACCTACACACACACACACACACACACACACATTCCTCTTTGTACTTTGATAGAGCCAGGGCATATCGGAACAGCACCTACAGACACACACACACACACACACACACACACACACACACACACACACACACACACACATTCCTCTTTATACTTTAGTAGAGCCAGGGCATATCGGAACAGCACCTACACACACACACACACACACACACACACACACACACACACACACACACACACACACACACATTCCTCTTTATACTTTAGTAGAGCCAGGGCATATCGGAACAGCACCCACACACCCACACACACACACACACATTCCTCTTTATACTTTAGTAGAGCCAGGGCATATCGGAACAGCACCCACACACACACACACACACACACATTCCTCTTTATACTTTAGTAGAGCCAGGGCATATCGGAACAGCACCCACACACACACACACACACACACACACACATTCCTCTTTATACTTTAGTAGAGCCAGGGCATATCGGAACAGCACCACGATGGCCAATATTCCAAATGCAAAGCAATTCAGATGCAACTTCTAAAACATCCTAAAACATCCTGCACATTCTCATCAGCTGTCTTCACAAAAACAAGCGGGGAGGGAAAACATGCCCACATATGTCACTAAGCAAAAAGAACACTACAATAGTTTGTAATTTGATGATGAGAGAGATGTAGGCCGTCAGGTAGGCTCTGTATCTACCTGCATAAGTATTAGACCTACTTGGGAAGTCTCTCTCTCCGTTGCCACTCTGTCTCCGTCTCACCGCCTCTCACTTGCGCTAATTATTCCACTCCAAACGGAACAAGACTTTATTTCTCTCGACTCGTGGGAGATTTTAGCCCATATTATTTTCGGGCGTCCGTGAGCCTCTATTGAAATACGGTACACCCTCGTAGAGAAAGGCGTCTGATACTGGCAGTAGGAGGTCAGCACAGGGCACACACACACACACACACACACACCTTGCTGCCCTCGTAGAGAAAGGCGTCCCAGACAGGCAGCAGGATGTCAGCACAGGGCACACACACACACACACACACACACACACACACACACACACACACACACACACACCTTGCTGCCCTCATAGAGAAAGGCGTCCCAGATGGGTAGCAGGAGGTCGGCACAGGGCAGTGTCTCCAGGAAGAGGACGGGGAACCAGCTGACGCTGACCAGACTGACGTCCACCGAGTGTCTCTCCAGATGGGCACTCACACGCGGGACCTTCTCCGCCAGCAGCTCACGGAACACACACTGGTCCACCTGACACACACACACACAAGCAATAATCACAACAATACTTCCAAAACAGTATGCATGTACTGGTCCACCTGACACACACACACACACACACACACACACACACACACACACAAGCAATAATCACAACAATACTTCCAAAACAGTATGCATGTACTGGTCCACCTGACACACACACACACACACACACACACACACACACACACACACACACACAAGCAATAATCACAACAATACTTCCAAAACAGTATGCATGTACTGTAGGTATGTATTTGTGTGGGGGCATGCATGAGTGGGTTTACACATGTGTGTGTGTGTGTGTGTGTGTGTGTGTGTGTCCACATATTGTATATGTTACTTATGGATGGATATTTTTTAGATACTTTTGTAGTCCATGTTATTGTCCATGTCTATGTGTTGGTTTGCTATCTATTTAAATTTCCCTTTGGGGCAATAAAGGTTTTCATTCATTCACAACCAACTCCTGTCCTGGGTGATTGTGTGTGTGTGTGTGTGTGTGTGTGTGTGTGTGTGTGTGTGTGTGTGCAGCCAGCAGTAGGGTCTGGTTAAATTGGAAACAATGAAATGGAATGTTGGAAACGGGGTACGCAGAGCAGAACGCTCATCGGCTCTGACGCAGTGCTCTACACTCCTCTTCCAACATTCCATTCCATTGTTTTCAATGCAACCCCACACACCAGCGCCCAACTCTTCCGCCGTCAATTACGATTCTATTTTGTCAGCCCCGTCCATTGACATCCATGTCCATGTCGACTCCACAGGCTTCTGTACTAGGTTTGTTGCGAAATAATTGAATTGGAAAAGCAATGCTGTCTGAACCGGCTTGCAGAGGCCTCAATACCCTACAGTCACACTAGCTGTGTAAACAGGGCTGTGATTCGCTGGTAGCATGTTGCTAACTCAGGTACTCAGTAGAAACACTAGCTGTGTAAACAGGGCTGTGATTCGCTGGTAGCATGTTGCTAACTCAGGTACTCAGTAGAAACACTAGCTGTGTAAACAGGGCTGTGATTCGCTGGTAGCATGTTGCTAACTCAGGTACTCAGTAGAAACACTAGCTGTGTAAACAGGGCTGTGATTCGCTGGTAGCATGTTGCTAACTTACTGTAGGTACTCAGTAGAAACACTAGCTGTGTAAACAGGGCTGTGATTCGCATCGTACATCAACACAGAGGGATTTCTGGGTATAACATGGGTCCGTTGTGTTACTGGCAGCCCAATAGGGGTTTGCTGGAGTAGTCGGGGGGCAAAGGTTAAAAGGTTAAAGGTGAAAGGTCGTTGTGTTACTGGCAGCCCAATAGGGGTTTGCTGTAGTAGTCGGGGGGCAAAGGTTAAAAGGTGAAAGGTGAAAGGTCGTGTTACCTGGCAGTCCAATAGGGGTTTGCTGTAGTAGTCGGGGGGCAAAGGTTAAAAGGTGAAAGGGTAAAGGTCATTGTGTTACCTGGCAGTCCAGTAGGGGTTTGCTGTAGTAGTCGGTGGACATGATGCTCTCCACTACGGCCACCAGACACCAGAACGCCTCCTCCTCATCCTCCAACACAATCAGCGCCAGGCCAGCTAACCTACATACACACACACACACACACACACACACACACCATCAGACACCAGAACGCCTCCTCCTCATCCTCCAGCACAATCAGCGCCAGGCCAGCTAACCTCACACACACACACACACACACACCATCAGACACCAGAACGCCTCCTCCTCATCCTCCAGCACAATCAGCGCCAGGCCAGCTAACCTACACACACACACACACACACACACAGACACACACACACGCACACACACACACACACACCATCAGACACCAGAACGCCTCCTCCTCATCCTCCAGCACAATCAGCGCCAGCCCAGCTAACCTACACACACACACACACACACATACACACACACACACACACCGTCAGCGCCAGGCCAGCTAACCTGCACACACACACACACACACACATACATACACACACACACACACACACACACACACACACACCGTCAGCGCCAGGCCAGCTAACCTGCACACACACACACACACACCATCAGCGCCAGGCCAGCTAACCTGCACACACACACACACACACACACACACGCACACACACACCATCAGCGCCAGGTCAGCTAACCTACACACACACACTGTTATGATTCCAATAAAACATAAAAATGGAAAACACAACATAAGGCCCAGGAGTCGGGGATTAGGAAAAATATAAATATTAATTTATTCACGGAGAACAAAATTCGGCAATAATGCCAATGCTTTCAAAGCACGGATATAAAAAAGTAAAAAGAAAAGAACTACTGGCAAGCTTCCTATTCTATTTGTTTTAAATTAAATTCTGTCTTACCTCCTCGAAATCATAAAGCGTGAGTCTTCCGCAAAGGCTTACCTGCTATTCTAACATCAACTGTTATACTGTGAAAAACAAACAAAAATTCACCGGCCCGTCACCAGTTACAATGGTTCAAGAGATAAACGAGGGAAAGAAAAGACAATGAACGTTAAATGCGAGTAACGAAATCGTAGCGGTCCGTAAAGCGTGCGATCGGAGAGTGCGAGCTGCGGCCATGTTGATTTGGGTGGCCTTTATAGGCGGAGCCGTTCACAGACGCCAGGACACCAGCACACCTGCACACCTGCACACCAGCACACCTGCACACCTGCACACCTGCACACAATCACAAAAACGACAAGCAGGGAGAGAAGCCAGGTAGAGGAGGAGGATAAACACAAGAGCACGTAACACACACACACACACACACACACACACACACACACACACACACACACACACACACACACACACACACCATCAGCGCCAGGCCAGCTAACCTACACACACACACACACACACACACACATCAGCGCTAGGCCAGCTAACCTACACACACACACACACACACGCAATCAGCGCTAGGCCAGCTAACCTACACACACACACACACACACACACACACACATCCTGGCAGTAGTCCTAAGGGTGTGTGTGTGTGTGTGTGTGCGTGCGCATGTTTGGATGTGCCTGTATAACCTCTGGCAAAACCCCACAGCAGAAATCTGTGTGTGTGTGTGTGTGTGAGTACCTGTTTAAGCCCTGGCAGTAGCCTACAGTGGGGTTGTGTGTGTGTGTGTGTACCTGTTTAACCCCTGGCAGTAGCCCACAGCAGAAATGTGTGTGTGTGTGTGTACCTGTTTAGCCCCTGGCAGTAGCCTACAGTGGGGTTGTGTGTGTGTGTGTGTGTGTGTGTATGTGTGTGTGTGTGTGTGTGTAGCTGCTGTGTGTGTGTGTGTGTGTGTGTGTAGTGTGTACCGTGTGGGTTGGTGCTGTGTGTATGTGTGCCTGTAGTGGAGTGTGTGTGTGTGTGTGTGTGTGTGTGTGTGTGTGTGTGTGTGTGTACCTGTTTAGCCCCTGGCAGTAGCCTACAGTGGGGTTGTGTGTGTGTGTGTGTGTGTGTGTGTGTGTGTGTGTGTGTACCTGTTTAACCCCTGGCAGCCTACAGTGGGGTTGTGTGTGTGTGTGTGTGTGTGTGTGTGTGTGTGTATGTATATGTGTGTGTGTGTGTGTGTGTGTGGGTGTATGTGTGTGTGTGTGTGTGTGTGTGTGTGTGTGTGTGTGTACCTGTTTAGCCCCTGGCAGTAGCCTACAGTGGGGTTGTGGCAGGAGAAGG